>PVIH01005234.1:10177-127194 GCA_004025045.1 Sigmodon hispidus
CCATTCATACAGTAAAGCCACACCATGGCTCAGTTCTACGCCATTCATACAGTAAAGCCACACCATGGCTCAGTTCTACGCCATTCATACAGTAAAGCCACACCATGGCACAGTTCTACGCCATTCATACAGTAAAGCCACAAACATGGAAAAAAAATGAGTATCTTGAAATCCAGTATTTTTTTTCAAAGACAAGCATTTTGCTTTCTTTTTTTTTGCATTTTTTAAATGCCTTCTTTTTAAATTATCTTTTTATTTGATCTTTGACTAAAACAATACAAAAGCAGCATACATTTGTGACATTTTTCTAAGTATCACCAATAATGAAAGTTCATTAAAACATGACTTTTGAACTCAATGCAATGAGATGATGCTGTCTTCTAATTCAACTGAGAATCTTCCAAATAAAAATGCAACTGATAAAATATAAGATACAATATTAAATATGGCAATGCTGGTGATTTTGGTAATTAGACATGAGTATTTAAGAATGTCTGTGATCAACATGGATCAGTGGAAATTTTTCTTTTTTTAACTTTACATTCTATTTTATTATGAATAAAGTCTCATTTTTTATCCATGTATCCCTTTGTTCAAACTCCCTTCCCCCTCCTGCCCCTCCAAGACACTCTGTCTTCTCCCATTTCCTACCATTTGTCTTTCTTTGCTTTGTTTCTAAAGGACATTTTACTGTTTCTGCTTTTGATATCAAAATCACCTGCTCATGTGTTACTTTCCTTCACTGTACTGTTTTTACATCTCTGATACTTAGTAGAGTTTAAATAATATAATGGGCTCATAAATTTCTGTCCAAAAAAGTATAGGAGAGAGGACTGCATGAGCTTTGCCTGCATCTTATTCAACACACAAACAATCTAGCATCACTACAAGACTATATGACTACATGAGCAATAGCATCAGAGGCTTGTATGCAGCAACCCAATAACCAAGTCCAACCCTTAACCACTGTAACATAATACACATTGGCTTTAGTTATTGGATATTGCTATGAAGTTGATAATATTTCTTATAAATTCTACCTAAAATTATGTGGACACATATGCGAAAACTAGGCTAAAATTATTTCAAGGCTCTGGCATTTTTTGAATGACAAGTAGTGTCTTCCTGTATTCAACACTCTAAGCACTATTGGAGACATGGCAAAGAGTGATGTTCATGTTCCCACAAATTTTCTCAGACTCATGTATTTACTGGATTCAAACTATGGTCCAGCCGCTATCTTTTGAAATTAGATATAAATGGAAAGGCAATCCTGATATTTCAAATCCAGTTAAGAATTCAGATAAGGAGTTCTTCCTTCCCACAGGAAGCCATAAGCCTGACAGGACTGTGTGCATTCCTCCTAGATGTGAAATGTATTCCATTAAAATCATGTGCATATATTCTTAAGTTATTATTTATTTTGATTTTATCTGCATTGGTGTTTTGTCCACATATATGTCTATGTGAGCATGGCAGATCCTCTGGAAATGAAGTCACAGACAGTTGTGAGCTACCATGTGGGTGCTGAGAATTGAACCCAGATTCTCTGGAAGAACATAAAGTGCTCTTAAATGCTGAGCCATCTCTCTTAGCCCCTATATGCATATTTTATATAAGTATTTTTTATGCCTATCTTAATGAAAAGAGATAAATCAAGGCATAATATGTAAAATATTATTACAAATAAATTTTGATTGCAAAGACATGGACCTTTGAGTCTCAGTTAAGATAATTCTATTTTTGTATTGACTTATTTGAATTATACAAAAGTTTGTGTACTTTTATCATTGTATCTTGAATTTTGTCTATTTGCTGGGAGGTTGTAATGTTTTGGAATGCATTTATTAACATACTCATATAATAATGAGTCTCATCATGACACATCATACACATTATAGTGTATTTCAGTCACTTCCCCTCCACCCCTCCGCCTCTCTTGCCCCGCTCCTAACCCTTTTAATCACCTTCCCAAACCCTTTCCATCTTCATTGTTGGCTAGCCTTCATTCTACTTTTTGGGACAGTGGTTCTCATTGTTTAAAGCGGTGGGGTTGGGGTGTTGGTTCCATGGAACACATGCACCTGTTTTCAATGTATTATGTTTTCAATAAAATCATTGTGGGATTGTTTTTTGTCTTATGTCATAAAAGTATAATTTTCCTGATTTTTGCTTCTTGGTTTATACATCCTAAAATACTTTCTGTTTTGTACCTAAAAGAAAAATATTGTCATTCTTTGCTCTACTATCAAATATAGATGAGATATTCCCAGAATGGAGTAATGTATTTATTACATCTATGTTACATTGAGGCATAGTCATCAATTTAAAAGTTATAATAGTACATAATATGCTTAAATAATTAATAATGAATTTTGAAAAAATATAACAAAATCCATTGTGCTTTTTAAAATGTGCATTTTGAGTTACTTTCTATAGTTAGCAATCAGAACACAGGATTTTGGGAAACTGCTTGGAAAGGAAAAATAAAAAACAACATTAAAAATTTTATATCTGGATAGCTCAGGTCTAGATCAGATTTAAAGCTAAAGTATGTGTATATGTTCGTGTGTGTATTCATATATAATATATGTATATATACATAATTCACATACATGCATACTACAGACACACACACACACATAAAAACAGCAACTCAGCATTCAGGAAAACTTCCTTCAGGTAGTGAATTACTATAATTCTGTAAAAGCTGAAGATTTCCTTTTGGTGTTGCAGGACTGACTGTGCCTTTGCTTCCTACAAGAACTTACATAATTAAACTCAGCAAGTAGCTCTTCAGTATTTACTGACTGTGCTTCTGGCCTAACAGTGCTTTCGAACACATACAGGGGCTCTTCAGAGTTGAGACTGGAAAGGAGTTTTATTTCACTGTGACTTGTATGTCTCCCTTAAACACAATGCAATTTTCCGTGTCAAAACTTTGTTTCTCTTAGAAGCTTTTGTGGTAGGGTAGTTATGTCATTTCTGGAATGCCTGCTGTAAAGTGCTTCCCTGTTAGAAGCACAGTTTTCTGAGAATTAGATGGAAATCCAGCTGCTCCCTGAGGTAGTTGCCTGAAAAGCATCAGACATAGCCGATGTAGACTGACCACGTGTGCTAAGCTTGCCACACTAAAAACCTTGATACTTTCTATTTGAAAACCTCTGCTTTGATAAGAATATTGCTGAGGAGTTCATGCAGTGGCCGGAAGATGATGAAGAGCTTTAAAAATTAAAATCATAAAGGTGATTTTTTTCTAGCTGTTGCATTTTTTTTTCAATTTCCTTCTATTGATAGAAAACAAAAATGAGATATAAACACATTTTCGATGACTTTTCCCCAGAATCTCTGGCTTTTATTAACCAAGGTGTTATCTTCTCCCAAAGTGCACTGTATGTATCACTTATTCAACTTTAACATTAACTATTACTAATTTTTTTTAACTTTTCTGCCAGATTTTTGTGAGTGCATGCTAGTGTATATACCAGTTTGGTGGTGATAAATTTTAAGTCTATTTACCATTTAATTGATTATAGATCTTGATATAGATGTATTGTATGAGTTATAATGATTTTATCTAAGTATAGCTCTTTGTGACACTGATAGAAACATTTTTATTAGTTTTGAAATAATGTAACTATCTCTGATTATAGACATCCTTATAACCTACATCTGGTGGTGGTCAGATTATAAAGTAGCCTTTGAAAGTGATAACAGGCTCACAATTCTCAGGCATCTATTATATATACATGGGGTAAACTTAGTAACATCATGCTGTTAGGTAACAAGGGAAAAATAGTAACTATTCTCTAATATAAATAATGCACAATATGATATATATGAATACATTATATATAGCAATATATTATATACAATAGCATTATGATATGTAATAAGTATAATAGACACCCTAGTAATGGTAACTATAACTGCTTTGTTTCAAATGACTATTGAGCCACAGATATTTTATTTCTTGCTTAAAAGGAGTGCAAACTCTTATATCAATTACAAATCAAACTCCACCAAGGTAGATACTCTAAAAGTTTCAGTCTTCAAGTGGAATTAATTTTTTTGACTTCCATCAATGACAAAAGCATTTCTCATATATCAGAATATTTCTAAAAGATGTTTTATAGACATTTTAAATCTACTGTCATGAAAAACAAATGTAAATAGTTACTTGTTTATTAAGACCCCACCATCTTTTTATAAAATTAACAAAAAAAAAATCAAGTCATTTTCATTAAGGCTTTATTATGTCAATGCAGTATCCTTTCATGTGTCATTATTATTAATATTTAAAAATTATCTTCTTCCACTATAGAGGAAAATTTTTACTTTATCCAGGATTCTTGAGGCATAATTCACAAGTAAAAATGTCTTATATTTCAGATATAAAATGTTTTGAAAAGTTCATACACATAATATTCAATCAATAGCACAATTCAGATGATTAACAAATTTTTGACCTCACAGAGTTAGTATTTATTTATATATGTGTGAAAATATGTGTTATCTATCCTCTCAGCAAGTGTCCTGGAAAATATTACAAATCCCTATGCAATTTTTTTATCCACTTATCTGTTGGCAGTCACTTGGGCTGTGTTCATATCATGGCTATTTTGAAATGCTGCAAAAAATGTCGACATGGAGATACTGTATCAGGTGATGGTTTCTTTGCAGGGTGGTTAAACATCCAAAGAGGGATTAGTAAGTACACACTAGTTCCGCATTTAATTTCTTTGGAAACTTTCATACTGTTTTCTGTAACAGCTGCGGCAGCTGTAACAGTTGCAACAATGTACAAAGATTCTTTTTTCCCTATATCCTCACTAATACTTTTTTTTCCCAGGTTTTAATAGTAGCTACTCACAAAAGTGGGGATGACTCAATACAGTTTTGATTTGTACTGCTGCGATGCCAAGCATGCTTTCACATGCCTTATTATGTGTTTATTAGGAAAGTGAGCTCCCTTTTTCATTTAAAAACATAGTTTTATTGTTCTTGAATTGAATTTTATTTTGTAATTAGTATATTACCTGTTTATTGAATACCCATTGCAAACATTTTCTGTTACTCTGTAGGTTGCTGTTGTTTGTTTTGGTTCTTTACCCTTTTGGGGGTCCCACTAACCAAATAAATCACGCACAGGCTCATTCTTAGTTATCAATGCCCCTCCTTACTTCGGTTTGTTTTCTGCCAGCTCTCCTTACCTTATCCCATCTGCCTTTTGCCTCTGGGCTTTTTCCATTTTCTTACTTGTGTAAATTTTACTCTTATTCAATGGGTGGCTATGAAGCTAGGTGGCTGTGTAGCTGGACGACTGGACGGCTAGACTGCTGGATGGCTGGGTGGCTGGGTGGCTGGGTGGATAGGTGGCTGGGTGGCTGGGTGGATAGGTGGCTGGGTGGCTGGGTGGAATAGGTGGCTGGGTGGATGGGTGACTGGGTGGATGGGTGGATGGGTGGATGGGTGGATGGGTGGATGGGTGGATGGGTGGATGGGTGGATGGGTGGATGGGTGGATGGGTGGCTGGGTGGCTGGGTGGATGGGTGGATGGGTGGATGGGTGGATGGGTGGATGGGTGGCTGGCCCCTGATGTCCTCTTTCTTCCTTTCTCACTCCTTTGACTTCTTCTATTTGTTCTGTCTGTCTGCAGCCCAGCCTATCCTCTTTCCTGCCTTGATATTGACCATTCAGCTCTTTATTAGACTACTAGGTGTTTTAGCAAAGAATCACAGCTTCGCTGAGTTACACAAAGGCAACGTAAACAAAAGTAACATGTTGCCTTTTCAGCTTGATAATTGTTTATTTTGCTATGCAGACATTTCTTGGACTAATGTGGTTTGTTTTTTATGTTTCCATCTTATATTTAAAGCCAACAAAATCATCTAAGATTTTTCTAGAACTTTTATGATTTCAGCCTTTATGTAAGTCTATAATCGATGTTGACTTGATTTTTATGTTTAAGATACAGATCTACATTTTTGATACTTGTCAGACATCAATTGATGGTATATTAAATGTTTATTCATTGGCTTTCTGTTTTGTTACTATTGACTTATTATCTGGTTTATAGTAGTATATAGTCTTGAGCGCTGTAGCTTTAAAATAAAATTTGGAATCATGAAATATAATACTTCCAGTTTCCTTTTCTGAATTAACTTGGGAATTCAGGAATTTTTGTGGTCCTATCTGAATTTAATTTTTTTTTAAAAAAACAAAAACATTACATTTGAAGTTTTATCAGGCTTTTTAATCTATAAGTCATTTTAGGTAATATGAAATTTTCATTTACAAGTAAAATTACTATATTCAATATATATAATGAGATGATGTTATATGTCTATATATATATTGTATGCTGGTTATCAAATTTATATTACCGCATATTTTACCATCAGCTATATACAAAAGACGCACAAATTTTAAGCTTGTATGATCATTTCAAAACATTAATATTTCCAAACCATGAACATGGTACATTATTTATTGATTTCTATTATTACATTTACTTCAGAAGTTTTTACAATTTGTCAATGTACAAAGCTTCCAATAATTTGTTTAGTCCTCAACACTTTCTTAACTCATTTCATAATTTCTACTTTTGTTTTTAAAATAAGGTCTCACTGTATTCTCCTGAATAGCCTAGAATCTCAGTTTAGACAAGGCTGTCCAGAACTCATAGAGATCTTCCCATCTCTGCCTTCTGGGTACTGCAATTAAAGGCATATGTCACCATGCACAGCCACTATTTCTATTTTTTGTTATAATATATAAGAATTTAAATGTACAGAAAGAATATTTCTTAATGAAGAAATAACCCACACAAATATCTGCTTTATAATCCACAAATCCATTTGTCTGCTATTAATTTGTATAAATTAGCTTTTTTGTTACAAGGTATATGATGATAACAAAGTCAAAATATATTAAACAGATTCATCTTTTTGTACAATTTATAGTTTATTTGGAAAGTTCAAACATACAGACTTCTTTTTTTATTCATCCTGCCTAATATTATAACTGTGATCAAGAAGATAATACCTAATATTTTCCAGCATTTGATGAATTTTGTTGTGTTTTTAATAGTACTTTAACCCAAACATTTTGAATTCAACAAATACATTTAATAAATGGCAACATTAAGTGCTACTTTATAATACTCAACATTAAAGCACATCAAATATATGGATGATGTATTTTCTGGTTACTACTTGAAAAGCGTATATCATATTGGGTCTGTAGACAAAGCATCTTGAGATCTGAGTCATCTACACTAAGAAGCGCTATGAATAGACTAATGAGAAGACAGAGACACTAAGGGATGTGCAAGGAATCCCACAGTGCCATGTTTGAAACAAAGTAGTTCAATGTCAAAAGAATGTAGGATGGTTAGGCAGGTTCCACGCCATCTTCTTCAGCTTCCATGCCTGGCCTGATGTGCTTTTCTCTCTGATTGCAACAATTCTTTGTTACCCAGACATTAAATATTAGCAGTCTCAGTAGATGCACATTTCCTCTTCTGATTTTCTCTATTCTTTATTGTAAGTTTGCTCCTTTGGCTGTTATCACCCATCCCAATGAGTTTGTGATATGCCTGTGTCATCACATAGAGCACACTAGAAGTCAGATCTGTCTGGAAACTCGATTTTTCCTCCTCTTCATTGACAACAGAGATCTTAAGAAGAAAGTCTTCACTTAGTCCAGAGATATCAACAATGAATTTTTTTGTTGATTAAAAATATAGCCATTTGTAGGTCAATTGGAAGTAGTTATAAATAAACTCTGAAAGAATCGATGTACTAAGGAGAAAAACATCTTGAAGGAGGAAAAAGTCCCTGATATGTGACATCAACAATTTAACATTGTAGTGAAAAGAAATTTGTAATGATTTTTGCTTACAGTAGAATCAAAAATATGACTATTTTTTTACAAAGGCAGTCTAAAATTCATAAGTAAAAAATATTTCACAAATATTTTTTTTGAAATTCTGACTCTCATGTTTTTTATCACTTTTATTAAGGTAAATATGTGCAACAAGAACAACCATGTTACCTATATCAAACAAAAGATTCGGTAGTTTTAATTACACTCACAGTATTAAACAGTTACCACCTCTGTTATCCTAAGAACCTGTCAACATGCAAAACACAAACACACTTTATAAGCCCTGACTCTTCATTGGCTATCTCTAATCTACTCTCTGTCTATTCTGGAGCCAATTCAAAGAAGATCATACAGGAAGAATCACACAGTATTTGTCCTTGTGTGACTGGCTTATGTTTGCTTAGCATAGTGCTTTAACTTTTGCTTTATGAGGTATCAGAATTTTATCACATTTATACCTAAATGATATCCCCCTATATGTACACATCAGATATCATTTGTTCAATCCTGGACATGTGGAAAATTAGGCTATTTCTAACTTTGGCTCTTCATAATAACATTGTAATAAATTATTTGAATGATTACAAAATATTTTTGTGCACTTTTAATGCACATGAGTAAAGAAAATCACTGAATCATGATAATTTTGTTTAAATATGAACCATCACTTTATAAAACATCTTTCCAATTTTATATCATGATAATAATATAGAAGGGTTGCCTTCATTAATACTTTTTCTAGGTGTAAATGGTTTTAGTTTACTGTTTGGTAATTTCTTGGTAGAAGTTGGTATAATGCAGTAAGTAAAATTATAAAATAATTTAAAAGTCAAAGTTATAAAACAGTGCAATAACTAGGAAAATCAGTCTAGAGAAGGAATGGGAGGGTGTCACATTTATTTGTATAACAACACATTAACATTTAAACACAGTTTTGTCCTTAGCTTCACATTGTACTAACAACAATGAGAGTGTGACATGTAATTCCATCTATCTTTAATTTATCAATAAATTACCCTGGTTAGCTGCTTGTTTGTGTGTGCTTTGATGTGACTAATTTTGACTCTGTTTAATACATTAACAATCTATCTGTGAACACGAATGGAGTTAGTTGTCTGAGAGATATTTTTAAAAATAGGCCTTTTTAAACTAGGAACAGAGTAGGTCATATATGATGGATAGTCTACACTCTTCTGTACTTTACTCCCTTCCAGAACAACGGTAATATATTTAGTCTATCACAAATAGTCATCTTGAAATTATTAAGCAGAAATATTGTTTTTTAAAAAAGAAGAGAGATAGCATATTTTTTATGGACAATTAGAGATGCAGACTCATGAGGCAGAATGGGGTAAACAAGATGACCTGGTCACTTCTCTTGATACATTGTCATTCTTTGACTGATATACAAGAAAGTTTTATTGAAAATCTAATGTTTCATTTATTACTAAAAACCCATAAACTCACATTAACTCTTGTGAAGTCACACAAATTATCATTATGTTTGCAAGATTATCTTGGGCTTTATGTCTTATGAGCATAGTGTGACCACTTGTTAGCGTGTGTACCTTCTCCACATAGACAAGCAGGCTTGCTGCTGGGTCAGTCTGTGGTGCTGTATAAAGTGGGTAGATCAGCCACAGAGAACCCGGTTTTCTCTGTGTAGCCTTTAATTGCCCACATAGGATGTCATCTAGTGCTAGTGCTGCAACAGTGATCCTAGTAAGAATTAAATGTGAACATTTTAAGATCTTGAATGATCCTTTAAAAAAAACTTTGGGTGAGACCAGGGAAGATGGAATGGCCTTGTTTTCCTAGTTAAAGGAGAAATTTCTGAAGACCTCCATTCCCTTCAAAATAGCAAGATTCCATATGTTCTGTTCAAGTATTGAAAATCAAAGGCATAGTTAATCTGCATATAAATTAGCAATCACTTGATCTATATCAATTTTGTATCCATATGATTTTTACTTTGGCAGGAAGCATTACCCTTCCTAACAACATTCTAGCATCCCAACAAGAAGAAGGTGAGGTGCTGGTGCACTGGCCCCTGGATTTTAACATTTGACTTTGTTTCCATTCTTTTTAGTCTTTTGTTCACTATGACTTCCCAAACACTCAGTGTAAGTAACAGACCACACTGTTCACTCTACTTCATCCTCTGGTCCACATCTGACTCCAACCTGCTGGAAATGCCTAACTCTACAGTGCCTGGAACAGTCTCATTCATTTGTAAGTCCCAATTTCAAAGTCCAATGCCACACTCCCATTAAACTTTACCTAACTACAAATGCACTCTTCCCCATCACACTGTCACAGTGAGCTCTTCCATCATCTCTGATGAACTCTCTATATTATTTTAGACTTAATACAGTCTTTATGAGCTGTATTTCTTGTATATTTGAGCTTTTGGATTCTGGGGTCATATATTTTTCTTCTTGAAACTTCTCAAAGTACTCATAGATAATATCATGTAGACAGTGAATGTTGAAATAAAGTCATCATTTTAAATTGAGTTCAAATTTATATTTCTATATATACTTAACAGAAGATAATTTTAGAGAAAGTAAAGTATATTCTTCATTAAATAAGAGTTAAAAACAAAGTGTGTAAACCATGAGCATATATTGAAATTACCAAGTGCCAATTAGCATTAGTGTTTCAGGACCGAAAATGTATGAAATGTGTTTATTTTTGGCTTTAATATCATGTTATGGCTATTGTATGAAGCAATGAAAAATAAATTCTCAAAAATAAATTACTTTTTACTGTCATTACCAAATATGCCCTCCATATGTGCTTCACTTAACTCCTATCCAAAATGACAAAAAAAAAAAAAAAAACATTATTCAGTAATACACATAAAATATCCCAGTGACTACCAAGAAGACATTTCAACAAAATAGTGGCTACTTTTAGTTTTGCCTACAGTATTTGTAAAAATATCTTCTTAAGATGCAGACTTACTTTATTATATACATATATATTCAAGAAATGGTATATTTATTGTTAAATACCATATACTACATAAGATGGAATATGAAAAAAAATATGATATACTTCTGGAATATGTTATGATATATATGTATGCATGTATGTATGTATATAACTAACGTATCTGTGAACAGAGAGATTATATAGAAAATACTATGCTCTTTGTAACAGGTCAGTTAAAAAGTGTATTGCTTAATATCACCATATCAATTAGACTGAAATTTAATATTTAATGTGTTATAGTAAAGATTCATGTTGAGAAATCCAAAAGTAGCCTTACTGAAAAATAAGTGTTAGGTTTCTACATCCATTTGCCTCACAATAGTTGCATATATTTTCTTGTCTTCAGTTAACATGAAAGAATAATTAGGGTTACATTTTTATCTATACCTAGCTTAAAGAAATGAGGCAAGTACAAAAAAACCATATTTCATAATATAAATACAAAATTAAACCATTGAGACTTGAAATGTTCAATATACTATATGTAGAGATTTTTAATTCAAATATTTTAATAAGACAGGAACTGAAAATTCTGACAATTAATTGCAAAATTGTTGAATTCTAACAAAATGCTCTAAGGGGGAAAATGGTGAAATGAATGTGCTACTTGCTTTTAAATCATTTACGCTTGAATAATTTATGTTATATTTAATTCATCCATTTAAATTATCCAAGATTACTACAAGATGAGATGAGGTTTTAAATTGTCAAGTTTTTGCATTAGAATATTTGCCAATAAACATGGCCTGTTGTTTTAATTACTATTTTAATGGTTTTGTATATTGAAACAGGAGTTAGAAGACTAAGCTAGAGTACATATTGTATTGACTGTTCAGGGCAATAAATATTTGACCTACATCTTTAGGCATTAAATGAAAATCTCACAAAGTTAGGTTCTGTATTCACTCAAAGAAAACATAACCTAATTGGCAATTACTCTGTTTTCGTTTCAAATTGACCCATCTTATGCTCCCATATTTGAGACTAAGAACATTTTTTTAGTTGTTCATGCAAGAGCCTTTGGAGTCATCATTCACTTTGTTCTCTCACATACTTTGGTAAATTCCATCAAAAGCAGCCTACAAATTTATGCCCATTACACTCCTACAAGCACATGGTGCTACCATGCCTGCCCAGCCACATATATCTCTGTCTCTACAGCCTCTTCCCACAAATTAAACTGTCTGTTGGTATTTCCCAAGCTTCTGCATTGTTTTCCTTTGTCTTTCCCTAGAGCAGCTGCCAAATCATCAGTGTATGAACAGAAGTTAGGATATATCAGGCTTTTAAGACAGCGAGTGGCTTTTCATCTCACCTGGAGTAAGAGCCAAAGGTTTATCATATAAGTCATAGCAGTATAATGATTAGACTCTATTTCTCTGATTTTATCTCCTAGTAATCTTTTATCTTTATGCTTTCTCTTCAAACACACTAAACATGTTCTCACGTCAGGACTACAACAAATTTTTCACATTCTACAAAGGCCTCACTATCACTTTTATTCTCTGGAATAAATGCTATTAAATTGGCTCCTTGACTAAATAGTCACAAAATTGTATGGTTTTATATAGTGTTATACTAGGTTTTAGCTATAGATATGAAAGAAAAAATGACCTTCATAAAGGTTTTGTGCCATTAAGTAGATATCTATATGCACATATAAGAAATATATGCACTGTATAGCTTACACATATGTATTTAGGGATATATATGTCTGCTACATATGTATATATGTAAATATATGTAATGTATACACATATATGAAACAATTAATGTAATAATAGACTATTAATTTGAACAAGAACAAAGAGAAGTATATGAAATGATTGGAAGGGGAATGATGTAATTATATCTCTGTAACTTCAAGGACAGCCTGGTCTATAGAATGCGTTCCAGGACTTTTAAAGCTACAAAGAGAAACCCTGTCTCAAAAAACTAAACAAAACAAAACAGAAGAATGAAAGAAAGAGGGGAAATAAATTTAAAAAGAAATAATTACTGAGTTTTATTGATATGTAATTGTTTAATGTACCAGACAATATAAAGAGGTTAGAGCTATGGCCTTCTGGAACCAACACAAACAACAGATATTCTGAAGAAAAACAGATGAGATGTATAAAGGTGAATGTAAATATAAAAATGTACATCCAGCTAATTTCTAAGCAGAAGTGTGAAACATATGGAAAGACTCTTAACAGTCTTGTCACTGGCAGAAGGACATACTGGTGTCATGCAAAAGGCAATGAAAGAAAGTACAACTTTATACACATTAGGATACTGGTCCTCATAACTAACTATAGACCTCATGTTTAGGGACACATAGTCACAAGTTTCTGGTCCAGCCTAGCCCCAAGGTTCGGACCTAAGATACACAACTGTTTAGGCCCAAATAAACACCCAGAGACTTATATTAATTACAAGCTGCTTGGCCTATGGCTTAGGCTTATTGCTTGCTAGCTCTTATGCATTAAATTAACCAATTATTCCTATCTATTCTTTGCCATGTGGCTTGGTTCCCTTTTGCTCAGTGCAGGATTCTCATCTCACTTCCTCTTCCTCTCTCTGTCTTCTCTGGCTCAGCTTCCCAAAATTCTCCTAGTCTGTTTGTCCTGCCTATACTTTCTACTGGCCAATCAGCATTTTATTAAACCAATATAAACAACAAATCTTTACAGTATACAAGAGGGATATCCTATAGCACTTCTTTTTTTATATTTTATTTTTAAAAGGAACCCTGAATCCAATCTCCTTTGTTTAGCTTTTTTAACAACTTGTAACATATACCCTGAACAAGGACAAACATCCATAATCTATTTGGGGGAATAGAGGAGTAGTTCTTTCTCTAGGCTGGTAATCTTATGGGGACCCCCAAAAATTTAGGATTATGGAGAAGTCCTAAGTGCAGTTTGTGAGGCTGGGTCATCTCAGACAGTTTCCTTGAAACTATACTGGATGCAGAACTCAGAGGAAGCTGTAACAGAGGTGCTTTGAAACTTTGGATCATCTAGGTCATCTTTTCCCACTGGGTTTTTTTCAAGGGTTCTTCTTTGATTAAATCTTATTTTCTTTAACTCAGAAGGAATCCATAGCCTCTCATTTTCTGTGAAAATAACAGGGAAGCCTCTCCTCCAAAGTAATATGTCTTTTGACTTCAAATTTGAAGTCAAGGCATAATCAAATGTCTTTCAGAAGCTCTTGCTATTTTCTTTGGAGTCAAAAAACAAAAAACAAAACAAACAAACAAAAAAAAACCCACAATAACATTCAATATCCAGACTCTTTGTGTATATTTCATCTTTATGAGGCTTCTTCAAGAACATTCTCTATTATTTTCTTTTTTTCTCACAAATCTATGTATATTTTTAAATATACTGTAAACCATGTAGAGGTCTTTTTTGTGATCTGAATTTCTTTTTACTATATATCACTTTTTCTGACCACACCTTTAATCTGCTAAGGGCTGGGATTAAAGGTTTGGCTAGCTCAGTTTGCTCCATTCACTTCCTTAGGCAGGAGAGCTTAGCTTCTTAACAGAGGTACTGGAACAGAGGAACCATGCTTACCACCAAACTCTGGGGAATTTTAAGGTCCACATTGCCACCAAGTAGAGCAGAGCTACCAGAGGCTCATAAACTCCATTTAAGTGTTGGCTGCAGAGCCTCTTAAAAGAGCCTCTTGTAGGTTTTTTTGTTTGTTTGTTTGTTTGTTTGTTTTTCTGCTAATGTTGAGTCAGGAACATTAAAGGAGCCTTGCCTCTGCTCATATTCAACAAATAAAGGCTACCAAGAAAACACTGCTACCAAGAAATGGTACACTCTGTTCCCTTTTTATCCTTGTGAACTTAAACTTCATACTTGTACTGCTGCTTCTGTGAGACTTGGGGAATCTGCTTTGTTGCATCTGAGTCTCAAGCCCAAACCCTTGTAACTCCAGATCACATACCTGGCATCTCTGTACCAAGCCACACGTGAGAGACACAACTAGGAAACTGTTTGTTTGGCTAGATTCTGTGCTCTAGAACACTTAAGTTTGCAAGAGCTTTATGTGGGTGTGTATGCACCAGGTGAGATTACCATTTGTAGTCAAAAGTTTTTCTATCCCGCCCTGCCATTCTCAAGGTTCAGACCCACCCACAGCCACATAGTCTCAAATAATTACACCAAGGCTTATTTTAATTACAGACTCTTTAGCCTATGGCTCAGACATATTACTGCCTAACTTTTATACTTTAAGTTAATTCATATTTCTTATTTATGTTTAGGTATGTGGCTTGGTACCTTTTCTCAGAGCAGCATTCTCATCTTCCTTCCTCTGCATGTTACTGTTTGGCCTATGACTCAGGCTCATTACTTGCTAACTCTTATACATTAAGTTAGCCCATTATTCCTATCTATGCTTAGCCACATGGCTTGGTACCTTTTTGCTCAGTGCAGCATTCTCATTCCACTTGTTCTACCTAGTGTTCCCATCTTAGAAGAGTTCATGTTTATTTGTTTGTCCTCCATTTTTAATTACAGATTCTTTAATCTCATTTTTTACATGACTTCTGTCTGGTAACAGCTAAGAAGCTGGTCTTACTGGACAGCAAGAATTTGAAATCTCCTCAAACTTTGGAAGTTGCTACCAGGCCCTAACCCAGCCTACTTTCTTCTGCTTTTCCAGGCTGTTCTGACCCAAGGAAAGGTGAGGAGGACCCCTGAGAATGCCCCCAAAGACAGAGCTGAGAAGGAGACACCTGCCCCCCCCCCATGCTTGTGAGGACTCTCTAACCTTAACAAGCTCTCAGTGTAGATCCCCAAGGTTCTTAGACCACCATAGTGAGGAAACAGCCAGAGAAGAATACTCATTAGAACTGGAGGCCTTGAAGGCTGCAGGGTCATTAGTGACAGGCAAGGGACCTCTCACAGGTTTTCCTCACAGCTATCTGTGAGCCCAGGCTAAAAGGAAGAGAGAAACAAACAGTGGAATGGACTGGGGACCCCAGTAATGAGATAGTTTCTCATGGTTCATTCTCTCCGGCAGCAACTTAGTTCAAAGAGCGAAAGGTTTGGACCTGGACCTGCTCTGTGGGCTTGATTTTCTTCTCTGTTGAAAGGAAAGAGATTTGACCAGGTGACCTCTTTAGATCTCTTCCAGCTGTGAAATTCTCAGGGTATAATCTCAAAGGCTTCTTCTTACTCTAAAATTGGGAAATAGAAAGACTCAGATTCCTTCTGGCTGTATGTTTCAAGAATGCTAATGAGACAACGACCTATTCCCTGGCCTCAGTTTGGTCTTGACAGAGGTGGCAGAGGTTGTGTTCAAATAAAAGGCTGTATTTCCTGCCCACTAAGATTAACCTTTCTTCTGGAAGATCTGAGGTACAGTGTTTACCTCTTGCCCAGATGTTCTGGCTGGTTTTATGTCAACACAAGTTAAAGACATGTTGGAAGAAGGAGGCTCAATTGAGAAAAAAACGTTCCCACCAGACTGGCCTGGTGGAGATGGCCTAGTTCACTGTGAGCAGGGCTACCACTTCTGGGCAGATGCTCCTGGATGATATAAGAAAGCAGGCTGAGCAAGGCATGGAGAGTAAGCCAGTGAGCAGCACTCCTCCATGGCCTCTTCATCAGCTCCTGCTTCTAGGTCACTGCCCTGATTCTCTTCAGTAATGGACTGTGATGTGAAGCTCCATGCTATAATAAATCCTTCCTTCCACAAGTTGCTTTTGATCATAGTGTTTTATTACTGCAATAAAAACCCTGACTAAGACACTAGTATCATAAAGATGCACTTCTTCAGGAAATCTCATGCCACAGAGAGCTACTTTTCAATTCCACAGAATAAGTGCAAATATTTAAGGTTATTACTGTTAAGAGCATATATTTAAAAAAAAAAGTTCTAAGAACAAGTATGTTTTTAAAATGTGATGCATTCAATGCTCTGTGTCCATGTCTATGTCCAAGGATTCAACCAACTGAGAATCGAAATGTAAAAAATAGTGTGTCTGCCCTGAACATGTGCTGAACATTTCCTTGCATTATTTTTAAAACACTATAGTAACTCTTTGTCATATACTGAGTAAGGTGCTGTGTCATAGAGACATGATTTAATATGAAGAGAATATGCTTAGATTATGTGCAAATATGACACAATTTCATCTTTCAGGCTTGAGCATTAACAGGACAATTTAGTGTTCCACCTGGAATGGGACAATTGATCTCATTCACTTTGAAATACATATTAAAGTTCGAGAAGTTCCACTAAGGATGACCTTCTCAACTATGCTTGACTTAGCATGTCTCGACATTTATGCACTGAAGTCTAAACCATTTGCTAGCAGCCAACAAGGATTCCACCAAAGACACTGGCAAATGCTGCTATCCCTAGACAGCATGCCAGTGGTTCCTGAAAAAGATAAATTGTCTACCCTCACTCCACATTTGCTAAGTCAAAACCTATGTTGATGCTAGAGTCCAGAAATATTAGAAAGAACTCTGGGAAGTAGTATATGGAACTGGTAGATAACCTCTTTCAAAAATATGTTGCTAAAATCTCAGGAATTTGTCAGGCAGTTGATGTCATATTGTCAGGTTGAAATTTGGTTTGGTGAAAGATCTTACACCCTAAAAAGTGGCCAGTACTGCAATCCTGAGGTTTTATTTTCTCCTAGACATTTAGCCATTTGACAGTTATCTTTAAACACCTGTCTCTGGGAGATCCTTGTATATGGCATTATTTGAGAGCCACTCATAATCCAAACTATATGATATCATCAAAAGGCATTATTCTGTGTCAAACTGCATTCATATAGGTGGAAGAACAGTAAAAGCAATTAGAGTGATACTGGCAATGGTGCTGTTTTTGAGGTTTGGTTATGAACACTGACTGCTCTTCCAGAGGACCAAGGTTTAATTCCCAGCACCCACGTGGCCGCTCGTAACTGTTTGTAACTCCAGTTCTAGGGTACCTGACATCCTCACACAGACATACACACAGGCAAAACAGCAATATACATAAAAATAAATTATATTTTTAAAAAGCCAAGGAATTAAATACACCTGTCCAAATTGACTGCTTCAGAAAATAAGCTACTAATGTAAAGGAAGGCAAATCCTCAAAAATTATAATATACCTTTTTCTTTCCTGGTACACTATTATTCTATGGACTATGCTATAATTTAGAAATCCATTTGCAAACCACTATACTGCATATGAAACAAAATGATATTACTCTGAACTGTGTTCTGTATTAAGGGATGGATAAAAACAAAGATGGTAAAATTTCTGTTCCATCTACAAGCAAGTGTTTCCTATACTAACAAAGAAACAAAATAGGTTTCTACCAATGTGTTATAAACTCAGAACAGATATAATGACACATACTGTCACTGCAGAGATTGTGAGTTTCGGTTGAACTATCTATTTAAAAAGCTTGATGCTTGCCTGGAGTGGATGTGCCAATGCTGAACTGACCCACCTTGGGACTTCTTGTCCTTTTTGGGGAAGGGATCAAAAGATGGGGAGGGCTGACTGATAGGGATTGGGATGAGGGAAGGGGCGGGAAGAAGGGGATACATGGAAAAAAACTTTTTAAGTAAATAATAAAAATGCTTGGTGCATGTCATTTGTGTTTAACAGCTCTAGAGGACAGGGACAGGTAGATCTGGAAGCTTAGGAACAGTCAAGTCAGTCTGGCTAAAATGGCAAGAAAGAGACTCTAACAGCTAATGTAGGAAAGTGACTAAAGAAGGCATTCTAATCAATTTCTAGTCACTGCAAATATTTACAGGAGTGAAGACAGGTCTCTTCAGACACACGCCCTGTTCACGCGCCACAAATACAGAAATTGATACTTGCAATCTACTTTTCTGGAAGTCATGAATAAACCAAGTTTCTCTGCACAAGTTTCTCTTCACAGCTCCGCAACAGTAGCATGTATAAGATCAATTTGTAAGCCTCCAAGCCAATCAAGAAAAACTTTGAAATGTGCACACTGTGCATTTTAAGCAAAATTTTTCTCTGTAGGTACTATATATATATATATATATATATGTTTGCTTAATTTAATTAAATTTGAATCAAATTGGGCAAAGCTGCTTTCCTGATGCAAAATACAGAGAGACTTGCTGAGTTCCCAGCTCACTTTTATGGCTATTTTGAGGTAATTTCTAACTTTAATAATAAAATGTGGCTAAGATCATAATATATTATTAAGCTAACACTTCTTCTCACCGTGGACATTTTTCAGTAACTTTTTTGACCGTGATAGAGAATGATGTATGTATTTGCAATACTCCTGAGCAATACATGCAAAAGTTGCTTGAAACTGTTCACCTGTTTCCGTTGAATTTGTCAGTTGTGTTGATCTGGAAACTCATGAACCCACATTTACTGTCGCGGCTCTCTTGGTAAGAGGGTATTCATTTTCATGTCTCAAGGTTTTATAAAAATAGAGATAAGACCTTTGGTTCTTATTTTAAGTTTGATCAACTCATTAAACATTTGGAGGACACAAATATTTAGGGCTGAATACATCAAGGGGGCCAGTTCTCCCTAAACAAGTTAGTGACTGTTGAACTTGAAGTGAGCACACGTAGCCACGTGCTCTTCCTGTCTCTGTGTATTGAGCTGCGGCACAGGATGAGGGGGAGGGGGAGAGTGCTGCGCTGCAAAGCACACTGGGAAAGTGGGCAGCAGCACAGCCTAGGAAGCTGCTGACAACTAATTTGGTGTAGTTTTTTAAATTACTGAAGCCAACTGTAGTTTTGTGCATGGGCCATCTGGATCTATCAGATAACAGACAATTTAAGCTATTCTTACTCAGTTGTGAATAAGGGAATTCACTATGGTCTAACTGTAAAAGTTTAGAAAAACAAGCCATTGAGTAATCAAAAAATATGAAATACAATAGCAACAAGAAACTTACAAGAACTGTGTGGCTGGAGTATGAAGTAAATCTGAGAGCTGCCAATGTTTCAGATCTCTCTCTCTCTCTCTCTCTCTCTCTCTCTCTCTCTCTCTCTCTCTCTCTCCCTCCCTCCCTCCCTCCCTCCCTCTCTCTCTCTCTCTCTGTAGAACTATACCCAATGCCATATTAATTTTGACACTTGGCTACAGTTCCAGCCCCTAAGCTTCTTAAGGGATTAATGTATATATAGTTAGTTCATAGACTTACTCCTAAGCAGGGAAACCTGACTATATGCAGCTGAGGTCAAAGCAAACAGAAGAATGCATAAACATGTATTTGTTGACTACTGAATTTAACTTGAGCCTTATTCAAGGCATTAGTTCTTACATGTAGCAAGAAAATCTATTCACTGGGAAGATTGCAATTGTAACAACTGGAAAATAGGAAACAGGATACAGGAAAAGGCACCTGTGATGATTTCTCTTAGATAAGCGTCAATGCCAGATAGGTACCAGACTTACATTTTAGAATAGTTCTTGCTAAGACAGTTTTGAAATTTGACATTATTGGGAATTTAAAAAAAATAATAAAATATAATACATTCCTGCAAAAACAAATAGACAAAACAAAACCTACAAAATAACATTCTTTTAAATATAAATTAGTGCTTAGTTTTTATAACAGACATACTTGGAAATTTGAGGACTTTTAAAAAATAATTAAACTGAATAGAATTTAATCATTTTTTTTCTTGATATACTAAACAAAAGTATATGCTATACACTCAAAACCAGTAAATTCCGTGGTTAGCTGGCAGAACATCCACTGATTACTCTGTCCTTCTCAGAAATGCCATTTGTCCAGTAAGAAATCCTTGGAAATCACAAATTTACTAATCTGTCAGTTTACCTAATTTTTATTTAGTTCCAAACATAAAGTTTGCATCCAGTGGAAAGGAGTGCAGCAGACTCTTTCCACCCCTCAGTCACTGCTCTGCTGTAAACTACACCCGAAAACACAGGGGTCTTGGTTCACGGCTCTTCCTAACATTACTCTGATGGAGAAGAATATCAGGAGAAATGCACATTCTTGTTTCCACCTCCCAACAGCCAGTCTTGTTTCAGCTGCTGCTTTACCAGATACTAAGAAATTATTTTCATTCCGAATGACAAATTAATTACTTTGGAAACAGATTTTTATATTGACCAATTACTTCGAAAATTAAACAAAATAACACAATGATGACAAATTCCATTCAAATAAACGTATTGAAATTGTTTTGTTGAGAAGTGACCAGGAAAAAATAATATTTGTTTTTAAACAAAAGGCAAGCCAGAACTTAATTCAAGTTTGATATTATTCTTTCAGAAGCTATAATAGCCTTGAACATCATCATATTATTATTTATATTATTTTATAGCAAGCACATATTTGCATAGGCTTATTTAAGATACAAAACATACCATCCCATGAGTAGATTTACTTATGTTTAAAGAGTTTTAAATGTTTTTTCAAATATTTTCTATTTACTGACAGATATAGATGGTTAACTGTATTTTACTCTTTTTTGTTTTTTATTTATTTTTGAATAAAGTCTCATTTTTTCCATGTATCCCCTTGTTCAAACTCCCTTCCCCCTCCCGCACCTCCCCGTCACTCTTCTTTCCATCTCCTCCCCAGCAAGAGCAGCAGGTCCCAAGGTCCCAAGTTGGCTTAGTTCAACATCAATTCCAGTCAAGTCCGATTTCCTCATCCCAAAATCAACACTGTGTCGGGTGTTCTTCTGGAGGGAATGGGCTCCAAGGTGCCAGTCCAAGGTGCTTAGGATCCCAAGCTGTTCAGTGGTTGTGGTTTGCAGCATGGGTGTGCTTTGCTTTTTATTTAAGTGCACTAATGAGTGAGTACATCCTCTGCTTATCTTTCTGGGTTTATGATTCCTCGCTCAGGAGAATATTCTCCATATCCATGCATTTGCCTGCAAATTTTAGGATATCATTTTTTCTTACTGCTGAGTAGTACTCCATTGTGTAGATTTACCAGTTTCTTAATCCATTCTTCAGTTGAGGGGCATCTAGGTTGTTTCCTGGTTCTTTCTATTATAAATAATGCTGCTATGAACATAGTTGAGCTAATGCTTTTAGGGTCTGAATTGTGCATCTTTATGGTATATGCCCAATAGTGGTGTTGCTGGGTCCATGGGGAGATTGATTCCAAATTTTCTGAGAAACCACCATTCCAGAGTGGCTGAACAAGCTGACACTCCCACCAACAATGGAGGAGTGTTCCCCTTGCTCTGCAATCTCTCCAGCATAGGCTGTCATCTGTGTTTTGAATCTTAGTCATTTTGACAGGTATAAGGTGGTATCTCAAAGTTGTTTTGGTTTGCATTTCTCTGATGGCTAAAGATGTTGAGCACTTTTTCAAGTGCATTTCAGCCAATTGTAATTCTTCTGCTGAGAATTCTCTTTTTAATTCTGAACCTCATTTTTTAATTGGGTTATTTAAGGCTTTGGGCTCTAGTTTCTTGAGCTCTCTATATTTTTTAAAGATCATTCCTCTGTCACTGGTAAGATTAATAAAAATCTTTTCCCATTCTGTAGGCTGTGGTTTTGTCTTATTGACTGTGTCTTTGGCTTTACAGAAGCTTCTCAGTCTCAGGAAGTCCCACTTATTGATTGTTGTTCTTAGTGTCTGTGCTACTGGTGTTATATTTACAAAGTAGTCACATATGCCAATTCATTGGAGGGTATTTCCCACTTTCTTTTCTATCAGGTTCAGAGTGGCTAGGTTTATGTTGAGGTCTATTTTGATCTACTTGTATTTGAGTTTTGTGCAGGGTAATAGGCTTGGATCTATTTGCATTTTTCTACACATTACCAGCCAGCTATGCCAACATCACTTGTTAAAGATACTATTTTTTTTCTATTGAATATTTTGGGCCTCTTTGTCAAAGATCAGGTGCTCATAGGTTTTTAGGTTAATATTGGAATCTTCAATTCGATTCCATTGATCCACAAGTCTGTTTGTATGACAGTTTCAGGCTGTTTTTATTATTGTAGCTTTATAGTATAATTTGAAGTCAGGGATGGTGATGCCTCCTGAGGTTTTTTTTGTTAAGCACAATTCTTTTGGTAATCCTGGCTTTCCTTTTATTCCAAATGAATTTTAGTATTGTTCTTTTAAGGTCTGTAAAATATTGTGTTGGGATTTTGATGGGCAGTGCATTGAATCTGTAGATTGCTTTTGGTAGAATTGCCATTTTTACTATGTTGATCCTACTTATCTAGGACCATGGGAGATCTTTCCATTTTTTGATATCCTCAATTTCTTTCTTCAGTGATTTACAGTTTTTCTTCAAGTGTTTTTTGTATTTAGAAAATACAGAACTGATAAGCACTTATTTCCAAGATGACAATGTAGCTGATGGGGGACTTTTATCTTATGTTTTCATTAACCATGGCAAATAAAGTTGTCATTGGCAAGCACTTTACCTTTCTTTTCTACCATCCCTTTCTTTCAGACTGCATTAAACAGAGTGTTTTTTTATCAGTTAATTCTATTTGGATCAATAGACATGAATAATTCTTTGTGTTATGCTTAAAATTCAATGGTAATCTACCTCCTTAAGTTCCTTTAGAAATAAATGTAGGCCAACATGAAGTCTGGCTATTAATATGCTTTCTTCTTTTTCTTTTTTTTCCTTTTCCTCCCTCCTCCTTCTTCTCAGATTTAATTGTTTATGTATTTTATGTATATGAGTGCTCTGTCTACATGTATGTCTGTACTACAGAAAAAGGGTTTTGGATTCCATAATAGGTGGTTGAGCCACAATGTGGGTGCTGGGAATTGAACTAAGGACATCTAGGAGAGCAGCCAGTGCTCTTAACTGCTAAATCATCTCTCCAATCCCAAATGTGTTTTCTTCAATGACAAATTTATACAGGCCAATTAAAATTAAGGGTTGGGGATATAAATGCTTGGTAGATCATTTTTCTTGTGTGTGTGAATTAGTAGATTACATCTCTAGCATGAAGATGAGGGAGAACAAAATGATGGTGGAGAACATGAAGAAAGTCATTTTAAACCATCAACAATGGCCCATTTAAAGCTAAGGACTCATAGTCATTTACGTCTGCAATTCCCAGTTATAAGTCTACACATAGATTGTTCTAACAGAGAACAGTTGGCAGCTGATAATCGCTGTAATAGAAAGATTCGTCTTTGAAGATATGGCCATTGGGAGCTTGCCCATGCTCCTGTGGATGGCCCCACAAAAGCATACCTACTGCAGTATTTGTCACATTTAGTGAGTCATTTAACAAAGAGGACATGAAGTTAGAAGGAAGATGTGTGAAAGGTGATTTGGGGGAAGTGAGAAGGAGCAAATGAGAAGCGAATATGAACATATTTTGTTGCATAAATGTATTAAAACTTCAAAGAAAAAATAAAACAATGAGGATAATTTCACTTCTTGAAGTACAATTAAGAAATGATGACCAGTTGTTTTATTTCTTCTGTTACATTGCAAAAAACACAAAGATAATACTTAAAATTGTAATTAAGATTCACTCCTTTAGAAGATTAAAAATAAGCAGTTGGATGATTATCTCTCTGAAAGAAAACTCTATACTAGGCCAATGGGAGACATCTGTTGCATCTTAAAATTTATTTGAAATGTTCGAGCCAGTCACTGTCTCAAATGGCAGGTGGTTCTTTGCAAGCATGTCTGAAAAGAGACAATAATAGAGAATACATGTATTTCCTAAGTTTGGGCTTAGCAGAAATGATGATATGATACATGAGTTAGGGAACAAATAAGCTGGAATTACAAGTAAATCCACCTAATTCTATTGTAAGATCTTCATACCTGCAAATCTTTGTAAGACATGCTGTGCACAGTATGGTTCTTGGGATAAACAAATGACTGGGCTTCTCAGGCTGAAGAATGCGCAGATGAATAATTTCAATAAATACCTGTAGATAAAACCAACATAATTTTCTTTAAGTTCTTTTTTAAAATGATTGTTTTGGTGTTAACATTGTATTTGCAAAATACAGTGCACACACAGATCTGATAATCACACTCTTTATCAAATATTCTATCTGACATAACACTACAAATGAACAAGAAAGATCATTGGTCATCGAGAATACTCCTGTAAGAATCCAGACTTCAGTCAACATCTAATTTAAAAATTGTTTTTCTTCCTAGAATTTTGAAAACATTGAATTCATTTTTTAAAGAGGAATTTAGTTTGTAAATTTGAATAGTTAGTCTGAAAGGATTCAGCCTTTGCAAGCAATGTTCTCTAACCTGAATGTTCATTTCTAAATGGCTGTCACCACCTCCAAAGAACTGGTTTTTTTTTTTAACAATTAATAATTAATTAATTTTAATTGTGCCCCTTAAACCATTAATGTTTCACCTAATAGACAAAGTCCCATTTCTCTTGTTTGCTATTAATTCATTACCTACAATGTAGAAAAGAGAATTAACTTAGCTGCAAACCTTCAGTAAAAGCTTCTGCTGCCCTTTGGAATGGTGGAGAGTGAATTGATATTATAGTGAAGTCATTGTATTATGAATAAGAGACCCGGACCCAGTCTAAAGAGGAAGGAAAGTTAGTAGACACCACTACCCTGATAGCTGTGAAAGTGAAATCCTAATTCTGTTTTTTTGTCACTATGTACCCTTCTGGGCAGCAGCTCCAGTGCCCTCAACATTGTTTCTTGTTGAGAAAACTTGCCATAGCTTGCAACTTGCAGTAGAAATGCTGACAGGAGACATGTTTGTCACAAATGTTTAAAAAAAAAATTGAAGTAGTTACACGACTTTTTCATAGCTTAATCTCAAATTATGAATTATGTGCAGGCCATGAAGAATATCAGATGTATACTTTATTTGTTCATTGTGCCTTCTACACATGTTGGTATATACTTATTTCTCAGGTATGTTGCATTCAGAGTAAGCAATTAAAGATTTTCTTTCTCAGAGGTTAGAAAGTACTTAGCAGGTGCTTGAAATAGTCTGACACTGTGTATTTGCCACCCACTAATTTATACTGAGCACTATTTGGGAAAACCAATTGTTCCTTGACTCCAAAGTAAACTAGTGGTAGACTTATTTACATCACAAGACATCTTTTTTGTTTTTTTAATCAATTATTTTCTACATTTATTCACTGTAGGGAAAGTCTATGTTTCTGCTCTTTCTGCTATAAACAACTTAATAAGTTTAGTATCTCAATGAAAGGTTTTGTGTGTGTGTGGTCTGCCTTCCTAGCACGAATTAGACACACGAGCCAAAGCAAACCACCATACCTGGTTTTTTCCTTTGAGCTCTGGAGAGCTTAGATGTATGTTCTCATGTTTGCTTATCAAACTGGTTCTCAACTGAACCATCTCCTAACTCCTAATAAATATTCCCAAAAATTACATTAGCAAATTTTATGGTCCTATTTATCCATAAAAAGCATATATTTAGAATTTGTTCACTGGAAAGAAAACCACACTTTCCCTCAAATTCCATGACATTTATTTCAGAAAATGAGTTTTCCATACTATATGATGTGCACAAGATAGCTCACTGAAGAGCATCCCAAGAAAAGCAGCTGGGGGACAAATGGCTTCTAGTGCCCATCCTCTAGTGGGACCAGCTTTGGTTTCCTTCTTTTTCAAGTTTTGGTGGTTTGAACGAGATGTCCCATCATCTCGGACATTGGAATGATTGATCCCCAGTTGCTGGCACTTTCTGGGTATTTAGGAGGTATAGGTCACAGGGAATGAACTTTCAGGTTCAACAATTTGAACCATACCGAGGTTTCTCTCAGTGCTTGGAATTTATGGTTTAAGGTGTAATTGCTGAGCTTACTGTTTCATGCCTGCCTCTTACCACATTGCCTTGCTGAGATGGATGAAGTCCTCTGGAACTAAAAGCCCAAATAAACCCTTCCTTCTACACGTTACTTTCATTAGTGGTTTTCATGAAAACATGACTACAACACATGTGTAAAATCCTTCACTATCTTCAATAATATGATGGTGAAGGAACATAAATTCTATTCCTTCTTAAACTGTTACTTAAAACATATAAAAATCTTCAAATTATTTGGCTTGCTACTAAAATGAGCCTTAAATTCCAAACTCAAAGAGAAGATACATAAAATAACTTCTCCTTATCTAGGATTTGATATGAATGCTGACAGACTACAAATCACACCTCAAAAGCATGCCTGTCTCTATGAGTCCAACTATTTCCCCTCCCTTCCTTTGCCTTGCAATTCACAGTAATGTAGAATGAGAGGAATTAACCAAACAGAGCTTTCCTACATCCAAGCAACAGCTGGCTATGTGCTAGCAATCCTACAGCAAAGGGAGCAAGTGAAGGAGAGCAAGGAGGAAATAGCAAACCAGTGTAAAGGATTGAAGGATGAAGAAAAAGCTTGAGCATCTTGGTCATCACTGGCTATAACGGCCTATGTGCGCTTGCCTTACCTGCAGCCCTGGCATCTAAATTCACTTTCTTTGTTTAAATTTTTAATAATTAAAAATTTTTATTTATGTTACATCTCAATCGCAGCTTCTCCTCTGCTAGTATGCTGCTCCCCACTACTCTTCCCATAACTCCTGCTATGTTAAAAAAAAGTAAAAAAAAATACTTATAAAAAATCAAATATTATACTTGTCCTACACAAGTAAATGTTTCAAGGAAATGGGAAGCTATAAAGGTAATCATATTCTTACTTTTTAAAAAAAGCTTTTTTATTTAGTTAATTATTTGCCTTGATGTTTCCCTGGAACTGGAACTACAGACAGTTGTGAGCTGCCACATAGGTGCTAGGAATCGAACTCAGGTCCTCTGGAAGAGCACTCGTTGCTCTTAACCGCTGAGCCATCTCTCCAGCCCCATATTCTTACTTTTCATAAGCAGTTGTGAGATAAATCTTAAATATACTCACTCATTTTATATTTTTAAGGAAGTGATGTTTGAAAATTCACTTGGTTCTAGAAAAAAATGCATTTATTTTGATAGCTAGTAGAAGGATAGGATGCAATATTTTCAGAAATCCTTCACTTGAGGCAAAAACTGCTAAAGTGATGGCACTGACTCTGAAGCTTAATTATCAGCGGCCTAATTTGCCTGTCTGTAATATATGAATCACCTGATGCCAGCTGATGTCAACACAAATTATGGGCATGCAAGAAAAACTAATTGTTCCACATTTTTTACAGTTATTATTGATTGCCATGGCCTTTGCAAATCAAGACAGAAACAGAAAGTATAATCACTCTTGAGGATGAGTTTAACAATTACTAAAAGGATGGGAGAAGATCCTTCAGAATATTTTCTTAATAAAACATTAAAATCAAAAGATACATTTTAAGAGATTTAAATAGATATAAGTAAAATCTGACTAAATTTTACATGTAAACTTTGATAGAATATAGCCTGTTTTAAGAAACATCTCAGATTTGAAAATTGTATCTCATTCTCTCCTCACCCAAAGGTTATTCTTTAGCCATAAAATGCTTAAAGGCAAAGATAGGCTTGCCAAATACACCCATGTTACAAACACAGAAGGGAGAGGAGAAGAGGCAGAGATTATGAAGGAAAAGTTTCCTCCTGGCTTATGTGATAAAATTTTTATTTTAAATCAGATGAAATGCCACTTGAGAAGGGTTTGATTTGGTACTTAGTGATACTACACTGTACGGTACACAGGTCAGAAGTCTGTACCACACACCAAAACAGGAACAAAAGCAAAATGCCATGAAGAACCATACAATGAAAGCTATAACAAACTTTGCATCTGTCATAAGCTCCAATGCTACCCCTTTTGTTCTAAGCAAACACCTTCCTAAACTTTAATTTAAAACTCTCACAGTTTCTCTTTTCCATGCATTTAAAAAAATGCAGTGAACCAACTCCCTTTCAGCCAATAAATACATTCTAAAAGAAGCACCCATGGTCTGGTGAGATGGAAGGTAGGCAAAGGCACTTCTTTCTACCATTCTGGATGATGTGAGCTTAGTCCCTGGAATTCACAGAGTAGAGAAAGAGAACTAGCTCCTGCAAGCTGTCTTCTGACCTACACATGCATGCCATGGAACATATGCTTCCCAGCAGTGAACACAAATATTTCAGAAAGTAACCAGATATCACCAAGGTTCATGATATTTAAACAAAGGAGTGTAGAGAATTGCTTTGCTTTCTTGTTACTAAAATGAATATGAAAGCAATCCAGGGACTTGGAAGGAATTAAAGGACAGAAAAACACAAGTTTCATTTTGAGATGACAGTTTATCCAGAAGTGGTAGAAATCTGAGTCTGGTCTATGTATCTTCGAATAATAATAACAAAAAATACGTAAAAGTTCTGGCTTGACCTTCTGTGAGTTCTCATGCAGTTTCAACTAAGGAAGAAGAAATGTTTATGTGTTGACATCTTTCAAAATGTACCCAAACGATTCCCTGTAGTATTTTTAAGCAGCTACTTTTAAAGCAAGCTACTTCTGAGAAATAAAAAAAAAACCTCAAGCTTTCTGAGATCTGATGAGAGGTAGGATATTGTACAGAAACAAGAAGGTCTATTGAGAGAACAATCTGAACTTTTCTTTGTAGTGAAGAAGTCAGGCAGGGAGAACACCTGCCTCATAGACGTTTAGTCAAAGTGCATAGCTTCAGAACAAAGTAGAGGTTTGCATCTATCCACCCCTTTAGCAGACAGAAAAATGAGAGCAGCTTTTCTAAGTAAATCCTGAGAAGTTTGTGTTGGGTTTCTATTGCTCTTGTAGTATATTGCCACAAACTGTGTGTGTAACAATGGCTTTGGTAACAGCTCTGGATGTCAGAGATCCAGGTATGCTGAGGGTTGTTTCCTTATTGATGCTCCTAGGAAGAACCTTTCCTGTGAGTCTTCCAGCCCAAATGACAACTCACATTCTTTTGTTTCTGGCTCTTTTTCATATTGCCTTATTCCTCTCTATTTCCATTGTGTTGACATCTAGTCATTTCATCTTTTGCTCCCCTTGTATGAATCCAAATAGATATTCAAATAATTTTTTTCAATCAAACATATGTATTCACATATGTAAAGGCCTTCGCTATGTGAGGTAATCTAGGAGATAATCTAGTTAACATTCTGAGAATTAAAAGATGGACACTTTAAAAGGGCGTTAGTCTGTCTGCTGTCTCATTCCCTCAGCATTTTACTGCAAGACTACTGCCATGGTTATCTTTAGATGACAATGTGCCACAAACATAGAGTAGCCTTGGAAAAGGGAGCCTTGACTAAGGAACTGCCTTCATCAGACTGGCTCCTGGGCATGTCTCTGAGGCCATTTCTTGACTATTAATTGATGTAAAAGGGATCAACCTCCTGTAGGTAGTGCCATACTACCAATACTACCCATCCCTAGGTCGGGTATCTAAGCACTAGAAAAGAAGAGGCTGAGCAAGCCAGTAAGTAGTGTTCTTCCCACGTATTTGCTTTATTTCCTAGTTCGTTGGCTTCCCTCTTCAATGAATTATAACATGTAAAGATATATAAAACCTTTTCCTCCCCAAATTATAACATGTAAAGATATATAAAACCTTTTCCTCCTCAAATTATAACATGTAAAGATATATAAAACCTTATCCTCCCCAAATTTGTTTTGGCCACAGTTTGGTCACAGTGACCAAAAAAATCAAGCAAATTAGAATACCAAGTAATAATCATTGAAAACAAAAATAGTGACCCGTGGAGAAACAAATAACAAAAAATATTTTCTTGATCTTTTATTTACATGACCCCTGAATTTCTTTAAATTCTAAATAATACATAAATTTTACTTTAATACCACACAGTTAGTAAATATATCATGTCATTTGGTAATATAAAAGAATCCAGCATATAAATGGAAAATACTGAGTTTCTGAGTAACATAATAAAGTTTGATAAGCTTCTACTTGGTTCATGCCCACTCAGTTATAAGCATGATGTGTTATCACAACAGGTATCACCATGGTCAGTTAAGTAGTTAGGCAGCCTTCTCAAATGCCATTTTTTATTTCTGTAATTCAACAGAATTACATATAAGGGGAAAATATGTAAGTTCAGTTCAAATCCTGGGTTATTTGACTGTCTGACTGAGGAAGCAAACTATTTTTTCAAACATTTACGAGGATGCATTCAAACAATCATGAAAAAGTAAATTGTTAAGAGTGGCAGCAGTGCATGTCTCCTGCAGGAAGTAGAGTGTGAACCTTAGACAGCCCTGGACTTGGGGAATTTTATCTCCTTCTTTCTTTCAGATTGTAAATACTTTGGCATGAAAGACACATAGCATTTCATGGGTTTTAACAAGCTGGAGAATTACTTTGAAATCCAATACTGTAATAATAACCACCAAATTAATATTTTCATGGAGATAAATTGCATTTCAAAAAAATGTAATCTTCTTGCTCATAAAGTGACATAATAAACCAGAATTCCATGAAAGCCTCCCAGGAAACGCTACATCCAGTCCACTTGCTGAGTGTTTGCTCTCTGTGCTTAGTTATTAAGAGTTTAATTTAAAATGTGTGAATAAGCTGTGCTTGATTGTAGACAAGCAAGAAAATAAATTTTTCTCCCTCAATTATATCTCCTCTTCCTTCCTCCCCCACCTCCAGACAGCTAATGCTTTATTGGTTTTTTTTCCTATCATCCAGTTACAAATTTAGTCAGTTAGGTTTGAACTTGGGCTGGAAAAACCACAACTGTTTTGGTAGCTGTTGCTCTGTGTCTCCATTGTGTGACTGCTGTTTGACTAGGGCTTAACTATCATTCAGGAGTAGGTGCTTGACAGAAGCCATTAAAGAGCCACACATGAGCAAGTCTACCATAAGTTCTACCATGAGTTGGCTGCTGAGAGCCCTTAGGTGATGCTTCTTTGAGTCAGTCTTGGGAGTAGACAACAATGTCCAGAGGACTAGAGCAGAAAAAGTGTTCAGTTTGACCATGAAGGGCAGATGCTGCCTGCCCCATATCCCATATGTAATATTCCCAACACATTAACAGAGCTCTGGAGTTCATGGTGTCTTGAGTGACAGGAATAGAGCATGGATATAGTAACGCCTTGTCAGTTTTAAATGTAGATAATAACCTCATGCGGGGGCAGAGAAGTCTTATAAGATTCTTTATATAACTAACAAGACCTGGGCCATCATACTTGTGCTAGTCAGTTTCTAATTTAGCTGTTTACCTACCAGTGGCACCTCCGCTTTGTAAATGGGCACTTTAAAAATGATGAAAACTGTAATATATTATATGCAAATGTAGCCAGCTCATTTGCATATTGAATGTAATAGGCTAACATGACACATCAACTTTGAGCTATTCCTGATATTCCTACATCAATGATCAGACGTCTTTGATTTTTCTTTATACAGAAAACATGTAAATTAGCTTATGTAACACACAGTAGAGGGAGAGGCTGGGCATGGAAAGATGACAAAAAACTGCCATGGTGAGTGATCTGAGTCCCAGCAACTTGTTATGATAATAGATTATATTCTATTCTATCACTGGGTTTGGCTGGATGATATTTCACAGCAAAAGATTAAAGATACATCACAATGCCAGAGACTTTATGAATAGTCTCTCTTACATTTTTTCTACAATTAAAATTAATACTCAGGAACAGAAATAAACAGAGCTGGGAAAACTTCAAGTTCCAATAAAAAAAATTTACACGTTTTGTCTGTCAGTACTTCCTTCAATTGTTGAGGCAATAAGTTTTCATTGTCAACTTTATGTATGCGAGTACTAAGTCCTCAGTGAGCAGTTTAGGGTAGATGATGACCTTGTCCACTAAGTCTTGGCAGTCAAGTTGATTACACAGAGACAAGAGGAAAGGATGCAAACTGTCACACAGTATTTCTAGTGTCTATGCTATTACAGAAAAAGAAACAGATTAGTTGTGCATAAAAGCAGATAGGACAATTTCACTACTAATTGATGGATTTAAAGCTTTCCTAAGGAGGAAACAAATGGACACATATTTTCTTAGCCTATCAACTCACAGAGGAAAAAATAATTTGGTGATACAGGATACAAGTAGGACAATTTCTTAAGATTCCTTCTTCTCATGCCCTAAGCAGTAGACATTTGATTTCTTGCCCTTCTTTCTCAGTCCTCTCAATAATCCTGTGGAATAGATAGCATTATTTTCATCTGTAGATGAGGAGACAAAAATTTAGAAACGGTTAGCTCAAGCCTGAAAGCTTAGAGAAACAACAGCTTTAACCTAGATGCAGCTACATGCTCCCGAGGCTGTGCATGTGCTCCATTTATGATACTTGTTCTGGGAACCTGAGATGCACGTTGAGGATATTGTTCTCAGGAAAGAGAGTTTGGATAAGGTAAAGGCAAGGGGATGGCAAAGACAACCCTAAGAGTGGGTCTTAAGTTAGTGTCCTGGAAATGGGAATTTGTCAAGGGGGGAGATCTGTTTTCTTAGACCTTGCCTTCTTTGGAGTTGTCAAAGAATTTCAAGATCAGAATTCTCTTCCATGTCTAGGGATCTACTCAATCAAGTTTATCTTTGGGAGAACAAAAGACTAAGATTGCTGGTCCCTAAGTTGCTTACCTAGCTGTTCTTCCAAAGTAAGTAGATTAAAAAGGAGATGCATGGATGGGGCTGGTAAGGCAGTCTACCTGAGCTGGGGGTGGGGGTGTTCACAGAGAAGGAAAGAAAGTTAAGAGGAATGGTGCTGGAGTCCAGAGAGAAGGAACTATGTCTTGATACCCTACATTCAGTGAAAAATTGGAACAGAAGGCTGCTTCAGCCACAGATGTCATATTTATCTCAGTTTTCGATACGTGTATTTATTAAACAAATCTCTAAGAGATGCCTAGTATGGCCAGTAGATTAAGAGCCATGAAGTAGACTGAGCTCATTGAAAGTTGGAGATCACACACCCTAGTTAATTCTTTAGCCAGGCAGCCATGGTTTATAGCTGGGTTAAAGACTGCTGAAGTATTTCTGACTTCAGAAAAGATGGAGGAAAGACAAAGAAGATACTTTTCCAGGTGATACTTGAAATTTGTGTGATCAGTATTGCACGTTCAGAGACAGTAAGAAAAGTCTGAACGTTAGAAGACTAAAAGGTGTAAAGACTAAACATGCAGTATAGACACAGAACAAGCTTGATTACATGGACTTGTAGAGAGACCATAGACACACAACTATATTCACAGATAGCGTAGTAACTGCTGTAGTTTTGCATTGTACTCTCCTTGTGAGTTACCTTCAAGGCATCTGGTGCAGATCTCACCAGCTATAGCAAAGCCTGTATAATGCTATCCATGTCAGCTCCCCCATACACTTGTCGTCATCCACTGTTTCTGTCAGACAGATTGAGTGGGACCCTCTGTTTTTGTAAATTCAGTCTCCGGAATCCAGAAAGACACAGGGAATCCAGCAGTTAATTCAATTGACCTCATACTTTCAAGGCTATAAGAGGCACAGCCTGGAAAGTAGTCAGCATTCATAAAGGCCTGAGATTCCTTTTCATGGCTGCCTCACCAGCTTTTGAGTTTGTGCATGAATTCAGTTCCCTCGTATCCTGCAAGCACAATTTAGCCTCCTTTAAAGTTAATGGGGAAAATGTCCTATTGTTTTTGAGCAATGGTAAATGTCTTAAAGTGATAGAAATGGTGTCCTTAAACTTCATTGCCTTCCAGATTCCCCCAGAGGGAACAGTTTTCTCTCTGTTGAACTCTAGACAGGAAACCTGACACTGAATTGCTTCAGTTTTTTTTTACTGAATCAGCCACCAGAGGAAAAGAAACTCACTAGAAGAGGTTTGTCTTTTGTAAATCAGTCTTGGCCCAAGGGAGGAAGCAGGGACAGGAATGAATTGGGGTAAACATTGCCTCCCAGCTTTAATTCTTTATAAATAAATTTGCTGCTGGCTTAACAAACAAGAATTTCTTCATTGTATTGAAACATATAGATGAAACATACAGTGTGAAAATAATGAGTAATTTAAAATATGGTTTTATTGATAAAGATATTAACATGCAAAGTCAAAAGACACCATACAGGGATGTGAGTCAGCCAGGAAGACATAGATCTTCTCAGAAACTGTTGCACATCAAATGCAAAAGAGCTTTAATATAATCTAGTGCCCTTTCTTATAGCTAGTTATAATGCACCCGTTTCCTTTCTGTTTCTTCTTTAATTTCACTGTGGTAACATGCTCAAGTGAATGCAGACATGGTACATTTAACCGATTTGGCACTATGCCTTAGTTTTATTAAACAAAGATTTGATGGGCTGTCTCTAAACTCTAGCCCCACAGATAATTCTGCAGCTGTAAGTACTGTCCCTAGGTGATTTCTCTCACTCGGCTGCTGTTGGGACTTACACACCAGGTAAAGCAATCCACACACTTAAGTATATTATCCATTATGATAATTGTGCAATGGATGTCTTAGGATTTTTCACATATGTGTGCATACATTTTGACTATGAGCATTCTCACCCTACATAATTTTCTCTTCCAACATCCCCAAATAGTCCCCTTTGTCCTTTCAATGTTCTTTCGAAATGTCTGGATGCCACATGTGAGAACTGCCGGGTTTTTCTTCCTGAGTCTACCTGGTCCACATGGGGCCAGTGTTTGTCCCACAGATCTTGCTTCACATTGTAACCTATGTTGATGTCTCCCCATCTTACAACCTTGGCAAACCTTAGCATGACAATTGGGCAGGATTTAATACACTTCCTGTCTGGGCAGCTACATATTCATCCTTGCAGCTGTCATGACTGGGATTAAATACTTTGCCGTGGGAAGTAAATAAATGAATTACTCTATATTTTTCCCAATAAACAAACAAAATTCTTTAATGATTTCCCCTTTAATGATTTATCTAGATTTTTCTTCTAAAATCCTTTCCCAGAGTGTACAAATAAATTTATAATAAATATAACTTAAATAACTCAATATTTATAATGAAATATAATTCAAATGCAAATGTATATTTTTGAGCTTCTAGATTAAAAATTTCATCATTTCTAATACAGAATTTTCAATGTTAAAAGGTTAGACTTCAATTGTTTCCTTCCAAGATCCAGTCTAGCATATAATGTTTAATTTTATTATACATTTTACATTAAAGGAAAAAATTGTCTTTTGATCTCTCTACCACATATAATTTATAATCTTATATGTTAATAAAACAAAGCATCTCAAGGCTCATGTCTTTAGAAACCCACAAAATTAGTCTAAGGCCATTTACATGAGGAAAGGTAACATTAAGGCTACATGTTACTCCAGAGAGGTATGTGTATAATTCTGTAACATCAGGACCACTGCCATAATGTAGGCACAACACAATGTTTGTTTATTACAATGGACATGCTTTAAAACTCATGAAGGTCATCTCATTGGTAGACTAGTGTAACAACCCATTGCCTTTTCTTGGAGAATTATGAAGGCGGTACACACTATAAAACATGTAAAAGAAAATGAAAGACAGGAGAGACAGGAGAATTACACTAACAATATTTGCTGTGCATGCAGCTTGTAAGCAATTTGATAATCGCTGATTTGAAATAAGCCTACATAAACTTTGACTTAGGAGAAAACATACTCAAAGGATTTTTTTTCTAAAACAGACAGGAGATTGTATGTCATAAATGATTTTAGTGAGATCTAAGCTTTCAATGTATTTTTCTAGCACTTACATTGGATCACTGTAATGCACAGAGATTGTGAAGGAGAAACAAAATGAATTAATATGCTGAAGCCTTAAATGCCTTCTAGTTGTAGATAACTAGCATTGGTTCCTATACCCTCCTGTTTCTTTTGTCTAATCTTATTATTGAAATTGACCAAAGATACACATTTAATAAAAATAACAAATTAATTTTTCATCTATAAGTCCTTTAGTCTTTCCAGTGGTCTGTAGTGCTGGATGGCTTTCCATTTTTCTCATGAAGAAATTGATGCATGGTAAGATAAGACAATCTACTAGACACAGCTACTGTTTTAAGGTGTCTCAGAATCTATCACACTTGAGAGATGGATACTGCCCACACAAATAAACCCTATGTAGCACAAAGCTGTCTTCAGTACTGATGGCTTGATGAGCCAGTGCGTGCCATGATGGTGGAAGTCTCCTCGGAAGAGCCCTGTGGGCACATTCATGTGTTTGTATTCTGCACGCTCTGACCCAGCTTTTTCTGTGGCTCCTGGAATTTCCCGGGTCCATCTACTTCTGTGAGTTCACCTTCCCATTGTCTCCACAGATTTAGATTTCCTCTTCACACTCCTCTTTAGTAAGGTTATTAAATGTAAACCTTTGTAGATTCCACCATTGTCAAAGAAGGACAGGAAACCGTTTACCACTCATTTCCTGTGAGTCTTCTATAGTGAGGTTGCCCCCACAGTCGCTGAGAGAAGAGCCTTTCACCTGTTGTCAGTTGCACTTCAGGAGCATCTCATACAAGGAATGACCCAAAGTGAATGCAGCAGTTTTCTGTGCAGAAAATTCTAAGAAGCATATGTGGAGCAAAGCCTGGTGCTATGTTTATCATCTTTTGGTTTCACAGAACTAGTTTTCAGGACTTATGCCTCTCCCTAGCCTTCCATCTCAATTTACTAGGAAGCCTTGAGCTCAAACAGCTCATCCAAAGTCACACATGAGTGGCTTACCAGAATTCATAGCCCAGAACTGTCATGCTTCCTAAATCCTTTATTATGAGCATTATAACATACCATCCTCCAGGTCTCAGTATTAACATCATGTAAATTTATTCTCCTGCATGATTCATTAAAATGAAAATGGGCCATTTTCTCGGATTCTCCAAGTACTTCAGAAGCAGTATCACATCCTGAATACATATTCCCTTTCTCTGAAGGAGACAAGAAAAGAAGTTAAACCTTTACTTGTATTGGATGATGGTTCAACCTAAAAGAGTTTTTGCTTCCGTTTTCACTTTAAAATATTTAAAGGAAACCCAAGCAGGATCAGAGTTCAGAATAGCTGCAGTTGCATTTTTAGCATCCTATAAAGCAATACAACTAAAAAGGGCCAGATACCGTGTCAGAAACCTGATAAAGCCCTCCAGATAAAGAGTTAATATAAAACTAAGTAAAAAATCAAGGTATGGTAGTGTACATACACTTTTAAAAGTAGCTTTTGTTGTTATAATACATTTAAGCATCAACTCCCTTTATAAGTGGTATCTCATTTTCTGATTAAATAACATTAAAATTATAACACAAACACACACGCATACACATATATATGTAGTTGTGTTTGTTATTATAGTTAAGAAATAAATAGGAAAAATTAAAGTGAACAAATTATGAACTGCACATTGGTCTTTTTCTACTTTCTCAATGAAAGTCCTCCTCCTGTGGCTCTTACCTTTACAATTATAGAACTCCACTTTGGGGTGCTTGTGTTAACAAATATCTTCAGGGAAATTGCTGTGGCAATGTCTACCAAGTGCAGAGCATCAGGATTGGCATTTGTATAATAGATGTTCTTTAGTTGAATTTCCTTTTACTCTGGCCCCACAGTGGAACACCAGAATGTTGTTAGTTCTTTTTGCTCTTTTCTCTTTTGGCTTTCTGCTCTTTGAAGGACTTACCACTCAGCTCCCAAACAAATACACAAATGCCCAGCCATAGCTTGGCTTGTTCCTAGCCAGCTTTTCTTAATGCTAAATTATTCTCTCAACGTTATGCCTCTGGGTTTTTACCATTTTCTTACCTCTGAAAATCTTACTTTCATTCTTACTCTATGGCTGGCTCAGTAGCTGAGTGGCTGGGTGACTGAGAAGCTGAGTGGCTGCATGGCTGGCCCCTAGCATTCTCCTCTCCTTGTCCTTGCTCCGTCTTTCTTGATCTTAGATTTCTTCTATTTATTTTCTCTGCCTGCCAGCCCTACCTGTTCTTTCTAATCAAGACACTACTGTGCAGAAAGTACAATTCAGGACTGCAATGGTCAGACAGTGGTAGTAATGAGCATATTTCTTAAGCTACTTAGGCCAGTGCCTGGCATAGAGAATATCTTAAATGGATGAATAAGTTTCTTTTGCTAAGCCCTCCTTTATCTGTTTCTTACATTTATTTATTTATTGTGTGTGTTCCTATTTACATATATGTATATATGTATGTATATGCACACATGCCACAGAGCGGCATATATGACACTCAGAAGACAGCTAGCAGGGATTGGCTCTTTCTTTCTACCAGTAATTGGCCCAGGTCCTTGGGCTTGGGATCAATGACCTTTACTATTAGAGCCATTTTATAACCCCATACTCTTTAACTCTTTAGTTGCTTGGGTCAAACCTTAAGTCAAAATTAAGTCCTATAAGTTTATAATCAGGATAAATATTCTAGATATGAGTGGCCATATTTTAGTAAATGAAATGTGAAGCACCGGCACACAATAAGGACTCTTATGAAGCAGTGCATAGTCTGCATTGGGCTGTCTTGATCATGTAACAACACCTTGTGCTTGAAAACAGATCTGTGCACATGGTGATACTGCACATGGTGAACCACTGTCAGGAATTTCTGTAGCACTTGACTTTAAAATAACTTTTCTCCATATGCAAGCCAAGTTAATATAGCAGGAAAGTTCAACCCAGTTTATTTCATCAAGCATTTGTAATTGCTAAATGCCAAAAATGGACATTTTTCCTGATCAACGTCTGCATTCCCCTTCCAGAAGAGAATGCCAACACTCTTAGTCTATCTTGCAGTTTCTACATAAACAGACATCTTTGGAAGTTTATTTCCATCTTTTTGGAGATCTGTACTCCAGCCTTTCCTAAAACCACATACACCTAAGTGATATTTTGTTTCCAGACTGTGGGTCACCATGGGAAATGAACTTTCAGTATACTGGAAAGGAGGCAGTGATGTTAATTAACCACTGAATAAAAAAGTAACAGTAACCATAACCAATTTTGTTTTCTAACATATCTCTGAAGTAGATTCAGTTGCATATAAATGTGGAATTCAGCAAACAATGTATCTATGGAAATACTGTGTGTCCTTAAAGAAACCATTCTAGGGTTCCACAGGAAAGGTTCTTACTATGAATCCTGATGACACAAATGTGAGCCCAGATCCCACACTGTGGAAATAGGAAACCAGTTTTCCAAAGTACACACGTGTGCAAGCACACACACACACACACACACACACACACACACACACACACAAGTACATGAAGAAGAAGAATAACAAAGAATAAACTCCAAACAGCTTAGGTGTTCAGAACATCACCAAAATTAAAAAAAGCATGCAGAAAAGCTATCTGAGATTACATTCAGAAAAATGAAATCACTGCTATTCCCAAAATTTCTTTATGTTTCCAAATATAAGAAGCATAACTTGTGAAATAAAATGTTCTATTTGGCTTTCTACTATTTAATATTTTTTCTTTAATTGAAAACATATTTCATGGTTTAAAATAAGCTATGTTATTTATCAACTGGATAAAAGTGGGGCATTTGGGACCTCTGGTGTGGTGTACCAGTATACATATCTAAAGGAGTAAATGTGAATTAAATCTAACTTTCTGAAAGGTTCCTCCCTATGAGATCCCAGCAAGTATAGGTGTGATGAAAGTTTATTTTAAAGTATATGTTTCTAGTAATCCTACGTGCAGGGCAGTGCTTACCCTAACACCCATGTACCACAGCCTAAAGCCTAAGGAACCAAAAGTTAAAATAATTCATCAGTGACAGAGTGTTTGGTGATATTACCTGTTCATCTAGAAAATGCTAGATGGGAGAAGGCAGGTTATACATAGCATACTAATCTTCTTGCTCAACTGTGACAATTGAGGCAACATGCTGCTAAGAATCCAAAAGCCTCCTGTGCTCTTAGCAGAATGGAATTCAGGACTGCGATAGAAGCTTCCGGTAGAGGTGAGGAAAGAATGAAGAGTTTCAAAGCTTGGAACTGGAGAGAGACAGCTCAGTGGTTAGGCAGGCATGCTCCTCTTCCAAAGGACTGGAGGTCTGTTCCCAGCACCCTTCTAAGCTGCTCACAAACACCTGTAACCCAGCTCTAAGGGTCACAGTGCCTTCTTCTAAACTCTTCCGGGAACTTGCACTCTGGTATGCACCCCACACACACATACACAAATGCACTCATGTATACATGATTAGAAATAAAACAAACCATTTTTTCTTTATCGAAAATAAATTGTCCCATGTAATACGTCCTAATTGAGGTTCCTCCCCTTACTCCTCCCGGTCCCTTCGCTTCTCTCCTCATCCAGAACTAATTTTTCTTTCTCTCAGAAATAAACAGGCTTTTATGGGATTATAATAAATATAATGTAACATATTAAGATAAAACAAAAACTGAGACATCAGAATTCAAGAAAACAAACAGGAGAAAAAGGATTCCCCCAAGAAAAGGCATAAAAAACAGAGGCCCACTTGTTCACACACTCAGATCCCCATAAACACACTAACCTGGAAGCCATAATACATATATACCAAAGAACCTGCAAGGGCCCTGTGCATGCTGCCTCAATCTCTGGTTTTTCAAATTCTTCTTTGAAGGATGCTCCACTTCTAAATATGTTTCACTGAAAAAAGAATATTTTCTAGAATTGTTTCTTGTAGAATTTCAAAGAAAAAAGGCAACTTCAAAAAAATAAACAGATTAAAATTTTAGTATCTCATCTTTTGTTTTTATACTTTAAAAAAAGTCTACCTTAGAGCTCAGCAGAGGATTCAATGTCTTCTGGGTTGTGTTTTGCCATATACCATGTTCCAAGTAGGCAAATAGAAAGTAACTGAGTTGATTGAAAAACTCTGGGACTTTCTTTCTGAGGTAAGTTTAGCCTTCCCCATTGCCCTTGGCAGTTTTTTCAACAATTGTAACTTCCAGATTCTTTGAAAGACTTGGTATTCTGTCATAGTTAACTCAGTAGAAAATAAATTTAAAGGATATGGATTCAATAAATTCTCACATCCTTTGTCTGATTGTCTTATCTTTCTTAAAAGGGAATTAATATGGCTAGAGAGAAATGACTTCCATTTTGTGTCTGCTTAAGAGTAAAATTCGCTATAAAATAAACCTCAAATCACTTTATAATGAAATATGCATTATGTGTTTTGTTTCTGGGCGTGGTACTAAAGCAGGCAAGCATCTCTGCTGTTAGAGCAGATTCTTAGTCTAGATGACAAAGCATTGTATGTTTCCCACCATACATAGGGTATACAAACTACTGATAGAAAGACAAGTGTCACTCTGCTTTTCTGTCATTTATCTGCATTTTGGATGGGCCCTGCTCTTACATCTTAAAGGACCAACTATAAGATATTCTTTCTTCCTTCACTATCACAACAAACTTCTATGCCTGTAATATTCACATTTCCTCTTTCTAAGTACATGTTCAATGAATGAGAATTTTAAAATACTTTGATTCAATGAATGCAAATTATAAAAGGTTGTTCTTTTTCATGACTTTTTTAGATGCTGCATAAATTTAAATATTTTCTAAAACATTTTGTTCAATAAAAGGCAGAAGAGAAAAATTCGGAAAAATACCCCCAGATACAGAAAAACATAGCCTCAATGAGTCCATTTAGGATTTGTCAGGGAGATTACAGGGTTCAAGTCTTATTGGAGGGAACCAGAAGAGTAACAGTACACAAAAGCTCACTATTTTAACTGTTGTCTTTTAAACCTGTGCACCTAGAAATTCTAAACTACTTTGATTCTACTGTGTGATACAAGATTCAAAAAGTCTAAGAAATATGGGCTATATCAGTTCCAGAGTGCTTAACACTAGGACATGAAAATAATTTGTTTGTCATAATGTGGTCTAATCAATGTGAGTTAATATGTTTTAATTCACATTTATAGTAAAGAACTGCAAAATAGTCAATTGTTTAGCCATTTTTGAAATTCTATTTCTCCAGCTTCAATTCCACCAGTGCTATTACTAGATGTTTGCCTAAGACAGAAACAAGTTCAGAGAATAATATTAAACTCTTTTATAAGGGAAATAACTTTTCTATTTATCATGATAGTTGATTTTAAACACCTATGTATCGCCTTAGTTATTATTTACATGTGATGTGCACATATCAAGTCTGATCTTATTTTGAAGCTAATGAAGGGTTGAGGATGTTTAGATATTTATAAATCTAATAAGCAAGTGAGGAATTTATTTTTGAAAAGGGGCTTAACATTTAAAGATACAGTGTGGTGTGGCCGGTTAACTTTTAATCTGAAATCTTTTATTTATTTGCAACATTTTAAGCAAGTCTGATGCTTCAGCAGAAAGATAAAGGGGCTTAGAAGAGGAAGTTTATTTCTTTATCAGTCCTGATATGAAGGGCCGATACACAGCTTTGCTGGAAACAGAATCAGCTCAGATCTAGTAACTCTGCTTTGTTTGATCTCATGCTGCTGTATGTGTGAGTGAAGTACTTTGAGGAACAGATGTTGAAAAACATGTACAAAAGTCAAGCTATGTTTGAGGAGTGCAAGATAGGACAGGAAGAAAGTAGACCTGGGCTAGGAGAACCCAGCCTTACAATTATTATGCCTCATTGATAATTGTGAAAAGAATGAGGAAAGGAAGCTGTTTGGAGCAGCAAACTTGACCCTGAAATGCAAATCTACAAAGGATAAGGTAGGTGATGAGTTATCTCCAGAGCAAGTGCCATTGGGCAGACATAAAGACTGGCTTTCACTTTAGAAATCGAGATCAGATATAAAGCTCTGCCTTTCCATACAACAGAGAGAAATTGCTTTAATAATGGGCATTTATTATTATATTTAATGGATATTTACGAGACATGGTTGAATGAGTTGATTCCTTCCCTGGCTGAATTCTGCTACTAAATCAGCCAAGAGGTAAGCATTATAGTTATTCTGAGTGTGAAAACATCAGTATACTATTTTCCAGACCTGAACAGGGTCTGGTATATATATAATATTTATTTATTATTTTTATTTAGAAACTGACACTGCACCAAATATAGTTTATGCAATTTATTATATAAAATTCTATCAAAACATTGGGTAAGTTCAAGTGAAGGTCTTTTCTCCTAACAGTGCACAAATACTTGGTAATGCAGAACAATTAACAGGGTTAACTGTGTTACTTTCCTGATCTATGTCAACTGCACATCAGCAATGCATCTCCAGTGTCATGCTTGGGTCCTTTTTCTCTGCTGCTATTGAAATCCAATGACTAGAACTAATTTTAATAAAATAGCACAAAATTGGGTTTAGGTATAAAGAAACAAGTAACCTGGGTACAGCTCTGTGGTAGAGTGCCTGGGTTTGTTCCCCAGAAGAAAAGGTAAAACGTAAGTGAGAGAGACTGACTCATACTTATTTCCTATAAGGTGAAAATCCATCGTTTCTTCCACTTGGGTGCCATACTATGTTAAAAGCAGGATTATTTCATATGTGATATATACTCTTATAGCATCCCTCAATATGTATGATGCTGGTTTTCACATAATATAATTAAGGCTGAATACATTTGGTGACTACTCAAAGACAAATTAGAAGAGATAAAGAGTAGTGCTTATTCAGCTAAGTCCCAGGATTTAATGTTTTGAAATAGTCTTTTTCAAATGCTTGGGTATGGTACAAATGGTGATCCATTTTAGATAAACACTCTCATTCTTAACTCCTATTTACTTTGAAATGTGGGAGTCTGACTTAGTACAAAAATAGTTAAATAATGTTTCAAAGTATTTATATTGTTAAATCACACAAGAAATCAGAAATGTCACATTTATGTACATGACTATAAGTTTATATGTATAATTCATGTAAAATATATACATATATTCATGTATGTACACACACACACATGTCCCACTACATTTCCTATGTCTTATCAGCCAATGTCATATAATCTACATTTCTCATCCCTGGACTAATTATTGCCTGATATAATGATCAGAAATTAGAGGAAAGACATCCTTGGAAGGTTGATAAGTCATCCAGAAAATTAGATTAGCCTGATCACACTGTAATGGTTATTGTTACTCATCACAGTACATCACCTGAAAAGGTACAAGAAGCAAAGTAAATTGGCATCACTGAGCAATTATGCTCGTAGTCTTCCATGGTAGATTTTACAGATGATCACTGGCTGTGAATTCTTTTCATATCTAAAACTGAAGACTTTGAAACATTATAGCGTCATTATTATAGTAATCAAAACCCGTTTATTTGGTCATCATCATAATGGAGTACTTGAGGCGATTTCTCCTTTGCTAATTGACAGTTGGTCAGTTACGAGGTGCTTTTCACAAAATCTTCAATAACCCTAAGGGTTTGAATTGGCTTATAATAAATGCCTAAGAAGCTCCTCTGGTTTTGTAAGTGCATTTGCTGAAATTCTCAACTGCTATTTTCCACCTTCTGGTCAGGAAATGCCTTTGATCTGCCATCTCGCTGCCTCTCACATGTTTCTATCTGTCTCAAGCATTGTAACCCTACTCATCAGAACAATGACACATTACCATTTAGTTATCATCTTCTGACGCCAGAATCTTCTTAAGAAGAAAAGGAAATGCAGAGAGCAGGAAGAGGGTCAAACTGGACCTCAGATTGCCTTATTTGAAGAATTGTGGTAGGCGCTGTGTGGTCAGAATACCAAAGCTTCTGTCTGATTGTGGCTTCCACCTTCATTGCACACCTCGATGCTTCCTGGCAGACCTTTGGCTTACACCTAACTCATGGCCCCAGAATCTCAACATCAGGAATGTCAAATGATCCCCTTTACTATCATGCTCCCAACATTTTCTAATTTGGTAGGGGTAGTTGGAGAACTGGACTAAATAAACAAGGTTGCTGATTGTAGAAGAACATACAGTACATAGGTTTAATGTATATTAATATGTATAAAATGTTCTCAGTACATTTCTTCACTAGCAGTAAATGTTGATTAAATGAATGGATATGTAGAGAGATTGGACTGTCTTGTTGAAATAAAGTTTTATTTTTATTCTTTAATTCTAGTATATTTTCTAGTAAGCAAATATTTAGAGATTTTTTTGCTTGTAAAAACTCCCATAAATTCAAAATCCTCCAATGATAATGGAAGAAAAAGAGTCTGGGGCTTCCTTGGCTTCTCACATATCACAGCACAATATATATCTCATAAAGAAATATATTCAATAACTACTTTGAAGTGATTTTATTCTTTTTTGTTCAGTAAATATCCTCTGTGTTCTGTGTGCTATATACTATGTGAATGGCCACTATGGCACACAATAGTTTTTGTCCATGAAGAAAGCATGGAGAAGGCTTGTTATTGCCCACTTCTTTCTTTTGTTGGCTCTTCTATTCCCTTCTATTTTCTTTCCTTTTGTCTTTTATTACTTCTCCCCTTCCTTTCTCATACAAAGAACATAAATACTATCCTTATTCTCTCTCACATGACTCCAGTTAATTTGCAAAACTCAGCAGCTGAGAGTGCTGTCTTCAGCTGATGGGCGCTTCCTTACTGTGTGTTCCAGTGTTCAAAATAAATATTTTGCAATTAGAGTGAAATATGTTAGTGACAGCTGCAGATGCTGAAGACTTTTATTTATTCGGATATTCATTTTTCTCCAAAATATTAAGGTAATGGCAGATCCCCAGCTTATCACTTCTTCTAAATGTGCGTATATAATTAAATCTCAATGTGCCTACATTTTGCTTTAATCTTTCCTACAACTGAAAGTAATGAGAGGTTCTTGGATGTAACTCTAGAAGCTAATTCTTCTGGAAGAAGTTTTTAGCTGCTCAAAATGAAATCTGTCCTATTACAAATAATGCATTGCCTGAGCTCCTGTGTTGACTTCATTTAAACTCACATAGCTCAGCTTATATGTAGAAGAGACTTTTGAGCAAAGGAAGCATTTTGTAAGGATGTACACAGTTTGTATATTAATAGTGTTGTATTCTAGGCACAGTAATTAACCTCAGTTGATGAGGTATGCATGCAAATCCAGACTGTGAATATAATTACTTGTGGAGTTTCCATAGCCTTGGACAAAGGAGGAAAAAAGGTGTCCATTGCATACATAGCCATTTTTCTGTTTGTGCCTAGCATTTTTCCCCAATCTGTTCTGTTCCAAGCCACAGTAATATTGGTGATCATTATCAAGATATTTAAGAAGATAAATAGGGATAGCTATGTTCATATCCTTGACATATGGTTTGAATGTGTGTTTTATTGAGAATTCTTGTTTTGTTAATTTATTAACCAAAGGGAATATATACATATATTTTATGTGTATGTGGAGGTCATAGATAAACATTCATAGCATATTCAAATAATCATGATTAAATATTCTTTCTAGCTTGTGGGAAGGCAAAAAAAATGCCAATCTTGCCATCTCTTGTTTCTCATAGACTGAAGAACTCTAAAGAAAATGTACAGAACTGGGGCAAAACACTCAGGAAAACCTGCATGCCTTTGTACATGTTTGACTCACATAGCCTTTGGAAGGACTAAGGGGATTAACTCTGCTGATGAAAATGTAGAATATCCACTACATCCAATACAGTAGCCACAATCCATATGCCAGTGTTGGACAGTGAATGTCAATAACTAGGTTGTTAGTTGTATTCACCTTAATTGTTGCCAATTGTAACTATCACATAGCTACTGATGTTCATATTGTACAGCACAGACCAGATAATAAATTTTACATCTAATTTGGAAAAAAACCTTGTCTTACTATAGAAAATTACAAATCTGATTTTGGTCAAATATCAACCAATACTTCTAAATATAATAGAGTATATACAGCTAGATATACTGGAGTCATCATTCATTGTTTATAGAATATCCTAAGATCCTTCTAGTAAAGTTGTTTTCTATATTCCAATAATATTCTTGCAAAAAACTTACAGATAAAATCCACCTTATGTCTAGTCTTTATAATACCTTCATTGATCAGTATGTCAGAGTTTTAGAATCAGTGGCTTCAAATATTAAAACATGCATGGTCATGACTAAGATTTGCAAACCTTTTTAAGAAAGCAGCAATGTAGAACAAGCTAATATTCACATCTGAACACAACACACATGTGACATGTTCATTTCTCCACTGGTTCATCCAGTGGAGAAATGACCAGAAGAATGATCTGACTGATGTCTGAAAGCAAACCCTCAGGCTTACTTGAGGCTCCCACTCTTGTAGCCATTTAATGGTTGATATATTGGATGAGTGATCTCTTGTGACCCTCTTAGGCCCTGACCCATTTAAGAGCTATGATTCTGAGTGCTAAGAAACTGTCAGAAATACCTAAATCTTGTTTGCCACTAGGTGTTTCATCTGTCCTGGAATAAAGGCCTTTATTATGTAGGATGCTTCTATCTAGATAGATGTAAAAGTATGGGAATGATCCACAGGCTTAAATTCACAGTGGCAGGAACCTAAAAATCTATGTAATATTTAACAGGAATGTATTTGAAAAACCTTCCTAGAAATTTTATTTTGTTTCCCCAGCTTTCAGCAGTGGTTAATTGAAAAACCTGACACCTGTCAGATTGGCTAAGATAAAAGACACAGATGACAGCCTATGCTGGAGAGGGTGCAGAGCAAGGAGAACACTCCTCCATTGTTGGTTGGAGTGTAAGTTGTTCAGCCACTCTGGAATGCAGTATGGCGGTTTCTCAGAAATCTGGGAATCAATCTTCCCAAGGACCCAGCAATACCACTTCTGGGTGTATACCCAAAAGACACACAGTCACACTTCAATGGCATTAGCTCAACTATGTTCATAGCAGCATTATTTGTAATAGCAAGAACCTGGAAACAACCTAGATGCCCCTCAACTGAAGAATGGATTAACAAACTGTGGTACATCTACACAATGTAGTACTACTCAGCAGTAAGAAAAAATGATATCCTAAAATTTGCAGGCAAATGGATGGATTTGAAGAATATCCTCCTGAGCAAGGTATCACAAACCCAGAAAGATAAGCAGGGGATGTACTCACTCATTAGTGGACTCTAAACAAACAAACAAAAAAAAGCAAAGCATGCCCAAGCAGCAAACCACAACCACTGAACAGCTTGGGATCTGAAACACCTTGGATTCCACTCCCGCTAGGGGAACACCCAACTCTGTCTTGATATTGGGGGTAGAAAACTGGATTTGCAAGGAGTGGAGGCTAAACTAAGCAATATTGGGACCTTGGGACCTTGGGAACACCTGTCCATGGGGGGGTATGGGGAGATGTGGAGAAGAAAGAATGACCTGATGTGGTGGGAGGGGGAAGGGACCTGGAATAAGGATATACAAGGATAGAAAATGTGACTTCTTTATTCATAATAAAAAAAGAAAGAAAAACGCATTAATCTTTTGATTAGCATTTGTTTTGTTGAGTTTTCCTCAGAGACAAACAACAAATGAGAAGTGTTTCTAATTTGATCTCTGGAGTAATCATAGGTATGGATATTCTATCATTCAACAGATGTGCTAAAACAAATGAGAGGGTTTTAACATACATATTTATGCACCAAAAATGTAGCTGGCTTCTTAAATGTGCTGAAGCTTGAGTGTTGAATTTTATTTCTCATCTAGATGAAGTCTCCTGATCACATACAGTCTTGGATTTTTAAAGAGAAGTTAAAAATCAAAGTAATTTTTTTAAACAAATAGTAAAAATTTTGACATCCTTGCTAGATGCATTTAAAGTCCTGTCAAACCTACTTTTAAAAACATACTATTCAGCCAAGCAGTGGTAGCACATGTCTTTAATCCCAGCATTTGAGAGGCCAAGGCAGGCAGATCTCTAGGAGCTTGGGGCCAGCTTGGTCTACAGAGCAAGTTCCGGGACAGCCAAGGCTACCCAAAGAAACTCTGTCTCAAAATATCTGAAACAAATAAAAAACATACTATTCACGTGACTCTTGGCTGTTTTTTTCTCACCCTCAGTGTTCTTAAAATCTACAGCCATTTGCACTGAGAAGACCCTCATTTATAGTACCTGGGCCTCTACCAAGTGTGGCTAATACAAAATAGGGAGTGTCTTTAGGGAATCTTGTCCAGTGTGTAAATCCTCACTCCTACCCTGGTTTCTTTTGCACCAGTCCATCATTACACAAGCAAGTCACTACTACCTCAGCCATATGACCCCTTCACAGTAAAGCAAAGGAGAGTATTTTGTTTGGAGTTCCTTTTTCAGGTGGTTAACCTTCCTCTCTGAACTGCTGGGCATGTAGTGTGGGAGCAGTAGAGGGATGAAATCCTTTTCCAAAAGTACAGGTCAAGTTTCTGACATGGAACTGAGCAACTGGCAGCATGCTCTTCCTTGTGTGCTCCCACTTTGCTGGTGGTGGGCATCTAGATTGGTGGGGATTATCCCAGAAAATGGATACAAAGCAGGACCAACTAGGCTGGGGGTTCCTCTCTTGTGTCTGTCCGACTCTTTCCCTTGTCCCCCTTTCATCTAAAACTGGCTGCCCACTCTAGTGGTTACACAGTTTCCTCAGACACTGCTTCAAAGACACAAAGGTAGGACCTCAATAGAAACAAAGTTGCCGCTTATCAATACATCACAAAGCTTTAAGTATTTCATTTCATTAGCATCTTTGAGTCCCACTCCATATTTTTCAGGGAAAGAATTTCTTACTCATTTTATCTGACCTATAAACATGGATATGCATTAAGAAATCCAGGCAGCATTGAACAAGAAAATGAAAGCAACAGCATGAATGTTGTCTGGTTATAAATTGGGTGAAAAAGCAAGGGTGTGCTTCAAAATAAAGAAAGTAAATGCTTTTCCATTTGGGGCTAAGTAGAGTCAGCCAGAAATGGATCTTTACATGAAGTCTTTAAAAGCACTGAAAGTGTGCATACAAACGTAGCTTCCAAATGCCAATGATTCTTTTTTTTTTTTTTTTTTTTTAATCCATGTATCCCCGTGTTCAGGCTCCCTTCCCCCTCCTGCCCCTCCCACTCACTCACTCTTCTCTCCAACACTTTATTTCCTCCCCAGCAAGGGCAGGAGGTCCCAAGGTCCCCGTGTGTCTTAGTTCAATGTCCACTCCAGGCAGATCTACTTTCCTCACCCCCACACCAAGACTGAGTCAGGTGTTCCTCTGGAGGGAATGGGCTCCAAGGTGCCTGTCCAAGGTGTTTCACATCCCAAGCTGTTCAGTGGTTGTGGTTTGCCCCTTGGACATGCTTAGCTTTTCTTGTTTAAAGTCCACTAATGAGTGAATACATCCCCTGCTTATCTTTCTGGGTTTGTGATACCTCGCTCAGGAGGATATTCTCCAAATCCATCCATTTGCCTGAAAATTTTAAGATATCATTTTTTCTCACTACTGAGTAGTACTCCATTGTGTAGATGTACCTTAGTTTGTTAATCCAAATACCAATGATTCTTAAGAAAGATGTCCCATGTGCTCTGGCAAAATAAAATTGCCCTGGTGAGTGGCACAAAACATTAGTACATTCTTTCAGGTTTTGGTAGTTAATCAACAATATTGCTGTCTTGGAAGAATAAAGTTAAAAGTCCTAAACATCTAAACTTTTATTTTCTACTCCCAGACAAGAAGAATTTGTATTTTTCATTTATTATTATTATTATTAATTATTTTTAATTTTCTTTTAAAATATTTCCATGCCCACTACTGCTCCGTCTCCCACCCTTTCCCCTGGTCCTCCCCCAGCCTTTCCCCTCCCCACTCCCTCTGCTTCACTTCCCAGAGAAGGCAAGGAATCCCAGGGTGAGTCAATTCAGTCAGGCATATCAAGGCTGAGAAAGGTGTTTTTCCTCTAGGCATGGGCTTCAAGAAGCCAGTTCACAGACCTGTGATAGACTCTGGTCCAGTTGTAAGAGGCTCCACAAACTGCCCATGCCTTTCATCGATCATCCACATTCAGTGTCCAGTTCCATTCCATGAAGGTTCCTCAGCTGCTATTTCAGAGTACGCCAGCTCCCAACAGCATGGGACAGCCTATTTCATGGGTCTCGCCATCATGATATCAATCTCTCTGCTCATCCAATCTCTCCTCCCTCTCTTCAGCTGGACCAGAAGCTCAGCCTGGTGTTGAGCTATGAATCTCTCCATTTGCCCCCATCAACTGCTGGATGAAAGTTCTATAATGGCAATTGGGGTAGTCATTCATATGATTATAGGGAAAGGCCTGTTTAGGCACCATCTCCACTATTGCTTGGAGTCCAAGCTGGGCTCATCCTGTGGGTTCTTGGTTGTTCCCTTGTATTTGGTTTAATCTCTAATCCTGAAATGGCTCCCTCTATCAGGATATTCACATCTTTGCTCCCTCTCTCTGTTGCCCCCCCTCCACCATCCCATTTTATCATGTTCTCTTCTCCCCCAATCCCATGATAGCAATTTTCTCTGGAAATCTTCTCTATATCCCCTTTCCAAGGGGATCTTTTATGGATAGCCCTCTTTCACCTATTACCTAGCTGTTGGAGTTGGTGTGTGTGGTGATGGTGGTGGTGGGGATTGTAGCCTTGTTATCCTTTGCTTTACATCAAAAATCCATTTATGAGTGAGTAAATGCCATGTCTTTCTTTCTGAGCCTGTGTTACCTCACTCAGGATGATACCCTCCAGATCCATCCACATGCCTGCAAAATTGCTGAGTAGTACTCCATTGTATAAATGTAGGATTTTTTTTAATCCATTCTTTTTTAGTTGAGGGGCATCTAGGTTGATTACAGGTTCTGGCTATGACAAACAATGCAGATATGAATATAGTTGAGCTAATACCCTTAGGGCAAAAATGTGCATTCCTTGGGTATGTACCTAATAGTGGTATTGCTGGGTCATTGAGTAGATTGATTCCCAGTTTTCTGAGGAGCTGCTCTACAAGTTTACACTCCTACCAGTAATGGAGGATTATTCCCAGTTTCCACATCCCCTCCAAAATAGATTGTCATCTGTGTTTTGATCTTAGCCATTCTGACAGGTATATGATGGTATCTCAGAGCTGCTTTGATTTGCATTTCTCTGATGGCTAAGGGTACTGAACAATTCTTTAATGTGTCTTTCAGTCATTTGGAGTTCTGTTGAGAATTTCCTATTTAGTGTTGTACCCCATTTTCCAATTGGGTTCTTGGACCTCTCATTTCTTGAGTTCTCTTTATATTTTAGAGATCAGTCCTCTGTCAGATATAGGGTTGATAAAGATCTTTTCCCATTTTTGTAGGTTGTCCTCAGCCTTACAGAAGCTCCTCAGTTACAGGTCCCATTTATTAATTGTTGCGCTCAGTGTCTGTGCTATTCTGATGTTATATTTAGAAAATGGTCTCCTTTGCATTCAAGGATATTTCCCATTTTTTTTCATTAGATTCAGTGTAACTGGTTTTATGTTGAGGTCTATGATCCAGTTGGATTTGAGTTTTGTGCAGAATGATAGATATGAATATATTTATATTTTCTAAATACAACCATCCAGTTATGCCAACACCATTGGTTGAAGATGTTATCTTATTTCCATTGTATATTTTTGGTCTCTTTGTCAAAAAAGTAGGTGTTCTTAATTATGTGAATTTACGTCAGGATTCCATTGATTCACAAGTCTATTTCTGTGCCAGTACCACACTGTTGTAGCTCTATAGTAGAGCTTGAAATCAGGGATGGTGATGCCTCCCAAAGTTCTATCATTTAATAGGATTGTTTTGGCAATCCTGGGTTTTTTGTTATTCCATATGAAGTTAAGTATTCTTCTTTTGAGGTCTGTAAAGAATTGTGTGGAGATTTTGATGAGGATCACTTTGAATTTGTAGATTGCTTTTGGTAAGATTGCTATTTTTACTATATTGATCCTACCTATTCAAGAACATGGCAGATCTTTCCATTTTCTGATATCTTCAATTTCATTCTTCAGTGATTTAAAATTTCTGTCATACAGGTCTGTCAATTCTTTGGTTAGAGTTGCCCCAAGATATTTGATGCTATTTTCAGCTCGTATAAAGGGTGATATTTCTCTGATTTCTTTTTCAGCCCCTTTATCCTTAGTGTATAGGGGAGCTATTAATTTTTTTTAGTTGATCTTGTACCCTGCTACATTGCTAAAAGTAGTTATCAGCTATAGGAGTTCCCTGGTAGAATTTTGGGGGTCATTCATGTATAAAATCATATCATCTGCAAATACTGATAATTTGACTTCTTTCTTTTCAGTTTGTATTCCTGATCTCCTTTTGTTGTCTAATTGCTTTTGTTGGTTTTGCACATGAGAACAGACACACTACCAGCTGCCACATTAAAGTTTATTTGGGGAAGTTGTTAGGTGGATGCAAGAGAAGAGAAGCAGGAAGAACAAAAGAAACAACCCTCCCTGTGGCTTATCCTTATAAGAGAACAGATTGGCACAGATGTACATAGCCACACCCAGGGACATGCCCCTGTTTGTGGTGTTCTGCTGGCACTATGTCAGGTTATTGTTATGTCAGCTGCTATGTGCCAGAAACTCTTACAGCTTTACCTAAGACTTTGGGAGCCACATTGAATAGATAAGGGGATAGAGACAGCCTTGCCTTGTTCCTAATTTTAGTGAGATTGCTTTGAGTTTCTCTCCATTTAGTTTGATCTTGGCTGTCTGTCGGCTTGTTGTATATTGCCTTTATTGTGTTTAGGTGTTTTTCCTGTATTCATGATCCTCCAGGACTTTTATCATGAAGGAATGTCGGATTTTGTCAAAGATGTTTTCAGCATCTAATGAGATGATTATGTGGTTTTTTTTTTCTTTCAGGTTGTTTACATGATGGATGATCTTGACAGTTTTTCATATATTGAACTATTCCTGTATCTTTGGGATGAAACCTACCTGATCATGGTGGATGATTTTTTTTGATATGTTCTTAACTTCAGTTTGCCAGTATTTTATTGAGTATTGTGCACCAATGTTCATGAAGGAGATTAGTCTATAAATTTTTTTCTTGCATATTTGTATTGATTGGATATGAGGGTGACTATAGACTCATAACAAGAGTTTGGCAATGTTCCTTCTGTTTCTAGTGTGTGGAACAATTTGAGGAAAATTGGTATTAGTTCATCTTTGAAACTCTGATAGAATTCTATGCGGAAACCACCTGGCCCTGGGCTTTATTTGCTTGGAAGACTTTTAATAACAACTTCAATTTCCTTGGGGGTTATAGGTCTATTTAGGTAATTTATCTGGTGCTGATTTAATTTTGGTAAATGGTACCTATCCAGAAAGTTTTCCATTTCTTTTAGGTTTTCCAATTTAGTGGAGTATAGATTTTCAAAGTATGACCTAATGATTCTCTGGATTTTCTTGGTTTCTGTTGTTATGTCCCCCTTTTCATTTCTGATTTCATTAATTTGAATTTTCTCTTCTTCTTCTTCTTCTTCTTCTTCTTCTTCTTCTTCTTCTTCTTCTTCTTCTTCTTCTTCTTCGTCTTCGTCTTCGTCTTCTCCTTCTCCTCCTCCTCTTCCTCCTTCTCTTTTTTCTCCTCCTCCTCCTCTCCCTCCCACCCCACTTTTTGGTTAGTGTTTCATAAGGGTTTGTCTACCTTGTTGACTTTCTCAAGATTCATCGATTCTTGGTATTGTTCTCTTTGTTTCAATTTTATTGATTTCAGTTCTAAGTTTGATTATTTCCTGCCATCTATTCCTTCTAGGTGAATTTGTTGCTAATTATTCTAGAGCTTTCAGATGTTTTGTTAAATTTCTTGTGTGATATTTCTCCAAATTTTTTTATGCAGGAATCTAGTGCTATAAATTTTCCTCTTAGCACTGCTTTCACTATGTGCCATAAGTTTGGGTATGTTGTAGATTTATTTTCATTGTATTCTATGAAGTCTTTGATTTTTTTTTCTTCTTCCTTGACTCAAAGGTGATTCAGTTGGGAGATGTTTAGGTTCCATCAGTTTGTAGGATTTCTGTGGTTTGTGTTGTTGTTGAACTCTAACTTTAGACTATGGTGGTCTGAAAGTTTACAAGGTGCTAGTCCCAGTTTTTGCACCTATTTGTATTTGCATTATGACTGAGTATGTGGTTAATTTTAGAGAAAGTTCCATGGAGTGTTGAGAAGAAGATTTATTTCTGTGTGTTTAGGTAGGAAATTTTATATTTATCTATTAAGACCATTTGAGTCATAACATTTGTTAGATCCCTTACTTCTCTGTTAAGTTTGTCTGGCATATCTATCCATTGGTGAGAGTAGAGTATTGAAGTCTCCCACTATTAATGTATGGGGTTTGCTGTGAGATTTATGTTTTAGTAATATTTCTCTTAGATATGTGGGTGCCCTTGTGTTAAGACATAAGTCTCAGGATTGAGACTTCATCTTGATATATTTCTCCTGAGATGAATAAGTAGTGTCCATCCTGATCTCTTTTGATTGATTTGTTTGAAATCTATTTTCTTAAATGTTAAGATAGCCACCAGCTTGTTGCTTAAATTCATTTGATTAGAAAGGCTTTTCCCAACCTTTACTCTGACCAGTGTCTGTCTCTGAAGTTGAGGTGTGTCTCTTGTATGCAGCAGAAGGATGGATTCTGTTTTTATATCAATTGTGTTAACTTGTGTCTTTTTAATAGGTGAACTGAGACCAGTCATTGTTAATTTCTATTATTTTGTGGTGGTAGTGTGTGTGTGTTTTCCTCTTTGGGATTTCCTTTGTGGGATTATCTATTGCCTGTGGCTTTATGGGTGTATCTAGTTTCCTTAGGTTGGAACTTTCCCTCTCGTGCTTTCTGCAGGGCTGGATTTGTGGATAGATATTGTTTAAATCTGGCTTTGTTGTGAAATATTTTATTTACTCCATCTATGGTGATTTAGGGTTTTGCTGGGTATACTAGTCTGGGCTGGCAACTGTGGTCTCTTAGTGTCTGTGTAACACCTGACCAGAACCTTCTGGCTTTCATTGCTTTCATTGCTTTCATTGAGTAGTCTGGTGTTATTCTGTTGGATTTGCTTTTACAAGTTGCTTGAACTTTTTCCTTTGCTGTTCTTAATATTCTTTCTTTATTCTGTAGGTTTAGTGCCTTGATTATTATGTGGCAAGCAGACTTTTTTAGAGGGTTTAGTTTATTTGATGTTTTGTAAGCTTCTTGTGTCTTTATGAGTATTATCTTCTTTAGGTTGGGAAAGTTTTCTTCTATGATTTTGTTGAATATAATTTGTGAGCCTTTGAGCTGACATTTTCCTTCTTCTTTTCCTATTATTCTCAGGTTAGACCTTTTCATGATGTCCCAAATTTCTTGAACATTTTGTATTATGGCTTTTTTGGTTGTAGTGTTTTCTTTGACTGATGTATCTATTTCCACTATTGAGTCTTTCACTCCCAAGTTTCTCTCTTCCATGGCTTGGATCCTGTTGGTTATGCTTGTATCTACAGTTCCAGCTTGTTTCTTCATGTTTTCTACTTTTATCATTCCCTCAGTTTGTGTCTTTTTATTGCTTCTATTTCAATTTTTAAATCTTGAAATATTTTCTTCACCTGTTTGATTGTTTTTTTTTTTTTTGGTTTTCTTTAAGAGATTTTTGATTTCTTCCATTTTTTTGTTTGTCTTTTCCTCTATTTATTTAAGGGAGTTTTTAAATTCCATTTTTAAGACTCCTATTATCTTCATAAAGTTGTTTTTAAGGTCTTTTCCATCTGCTTCTTCTATAGTTTCATGTTCAGTTCTTGTTGTAGAACCACCAGATTTTAGTGGTGCCATATTGTTTTTTATGTTGTTATGTGTATACTTACACTAGCTTCTGTCCATTGCTTTCTTTGATCAATACAGGATTTGTCTGTATCTCAGGGAGCTGATTTTGGTACAATCTGTTCTGGGTATGGCTGTGTCTCAGGAAGACTCTCTTGGTCCAATCTGTGCTCTTGGTCCACTTGGAGGTAGCATATTCTATGTCACAGTGAGGTGTTCTTGGTGCAACAAGAGCTGGCTGATTTTGTGTCTCATGGATCAAATCTTGGTCCAATATGAACTCTTGATCCAGAAGGAACTCTTGATCCTATAGAAGCTCTTTATCTAATAGATGCTAGAAAATTGTTGGTCTCAGATACCCATCTTGATCCAATAGGTGCTGAGGATCTGTGGGTTTAAGGTAGGCACTGAGGTTGCAGGGTGATAGGATGGAACTGGGGTTGGGGAGAGATTTGTAGATGGGAGTGTCCAGTGTACACTTATATACTTGTGACCAATATGTTAGGAAGTTATGCACAGTTCTTGCATTTTTCCTACCTCTCTGATATAGCATCCTATTTTGTTCTCTCTTCTGGCCTCTCAGGTGCCTTTCACATAGGAGGAAGAGAGTGATTTGTAGGACCTGAAACCTGTAGTTAAATGCTGTAGCCTGAACATGACCTGTATTGCTCTGCATTATAACTTATTAGTCAGGACAACTTATGTAAGCCAATCAGCCACAGATTATCTAGAAGCTGCAGTATTTCCCTTTATGCAGACAGTCAGAGGAGAACATTAGCAATGACCATGGGGCTACCTGCTGTTTCTTCCTAACACTGGCCTCACAGTGACATAGACAACTCAATTTCTATTTAATAATCTAAACATGTTTTATCTCAAAGTTCACAAATGCTTTCATGCTTGTACTTAAAGTCTCTTAAGCCTTATGCTAAGACAGATATGAGATCAGATGAGGACCAGGGATGTAGCACAGTGGCAGAGTGCTTGCTCAGCCTACTTGAGAACCCAGGTTCAGCTCCACCACAAGAAAGGAGAAATGAAACATGGAACAGATAAGGGATTTGATCCTGAAGATCTTTTGGGACAATGGGAAAATCAGACACATAATTAGAATTCTGAAAAGATAATAATTACTAAGACCATATGCAATGAGTGTAGGAGAGATGACTTAGCAGTGGAGAACACTTACTGGTTCAGTAACTAGTAATTACATATAAAATAAAATAAATATGAAAATATTCTTATCAAAAAACAATGTACTTCAGTGTACAATTGCTAAGAGCACAAACTGAGCCTAACATAGCAATAGATGAAGTGAGACAGCAAGCCCATCTTTCCTGGCTGATGAGATACTGCCTCTATGTCATATTACAGTGGAATCAGGCTTAGAGGAAAAGCAACAGCTTTCATGGACAGTGGTGGCAGCAGATATGCATCCTTGAGGAAGTGATGCGCCTAAATGCAGCATATAGGAGCATGGCATGGGCTAGCAATGAGTGAGAGCTGTTGACAAGGAACAAACAGGATACCTTTTGTATGTATAAGTTATTTTCTTCTGAGCCCATGCTACTAGGGCAAGCTCTACCACACTGACCAGGGGAAGGGCAGGACTACTTTCCTGTCTGCTGCAGGCACTGAGGGGCAGAGCTGGCATTCAGGTACCAACTCCACCAAGTCAAGCTCTACTGAGCAGCTCAGGAAAGGGGAGGCCAGCTCTCTCATGAACCGAAGCTGTAGGATCTCCATGACACAGGGCAACAACAGGATATCCAAGAGGAATTTCACTGAGGATCCAGTACTGACAGTATAGCAGAAGCCAGTCCAATGACTCATTGCAATAAACACTTGAAGGAAAACCTGTTTGGACTGTGTGACACACGGAGACAAACTGTAGCTTCTACAACAAGACTTTTTCTTTGTTTGTTGTTTTCTTTTGTAGGGGAGTTTGCAAGGGCAGAGAGCTAAGAGTGAAATTTGGGCGCATGATGTAAAATTCACAAAGAATCAATTAAAAAGTTTTTTAAACAACAGAGACCTTGCACTCAAATGATTTCTGTCTTAACTACACTGGTATTTTTAAATGCCATTTATGTTTTTATTAACTAATATACTGTATTTATTAAAACACTTTTTCCCTTCTAAGCAGTGCTTATAGTCTTAATGTGAGTAGTAGCTGAGTTCTATAAAAATGTGGTTTTGTTTTGTTGTTTACTGTCAGTATAGGATGCACATTATTATAAGACAAATATTCTGAACTTTCAAAATGTTTGGTGCTTGGTTTTAATATATACATCAATATGCTTTTATTTAGTCACAAATATAAATTATATTTTATACTTGAAAAAAAATTTTAAATGTGTTCTTGAACTCTGAAATTTTCAAACAATTATAAGACATAAGAACTAATTGCAGTTTCTCTTAGACCTGTGGTTATGGCAAGTGTAATTTCCCCTCATCTTGAACGTTTCACTTTTCCAAATCCAGCAAAAATTATGAAAAGTGATCCAATTTATCATCTTACAGTTAAAGTACATAAATGTTCAATGCCTGAAGTGTCTATAAATTTTGATGCAGACCTGAAAGAAAGCTACTTGAGTAAAAAATACCAAATTTACAAAACTGGCCTCACAGGATTATAAAGAAAACATTGTCAGTTTTGTAGGCTTTATCGTTTCTTTTTGTGTGACTTGGCCACCTCATGGCAACAAAACTCCTTCTAATTGCTATGCCCTTTCACTGGGCAGACAACTTTCTACAACCACTTTTTCCCTGACCAGCTTTACACTGAGCTAAGGATTTTCTCAATGGCTCAAGAGTCAAGCATCTCTCAAATACTAACTTAATTCTCTCTCTTTGAATTCCACAGACCATTGTGTAGATATTGTTTTCTTTTACATTTTCTTTTTTTGTTTTTAAATTATATTAGATTGTCATATTTTATTTTATACCTCAAATAATATAAATCTGAGTTTTTCTTCTTCCGTGTCTTTATTTGTACTTTGATTTGAATTAATGCACATGAGAACATTTTGTCTTTCTTACTGAGGGCTGATTCCCTTGGCTGTTTTCAAGGAAGAGTAGTACAAAAGAGAGTTTTAACAATTCTTCAAGGTAGACCAGTAATTACAGACTACAAACCAGTTCTTATGGGGCATGAGTAAGATAGAAGAGGGATTGATAGGATGAACTGATGGACTCAAATGACTAGAGCTGGTAGTAGAGGAAAAACTGAAGAAAGAATGCAAGATTTCTCAGAATAAATAGAGGTCCTAGATATGGGAAATATTTAACCTCATCATAAATACTACATTCTGCCACTAATGTTCTTAGTGTGGGGGTCATTGTGCTTTCAAAGACCAAGAGTGCCACCATTATCACAGAAGTGGTCTGAAAAATATTTGAGGCAATTTAAAATAATTGTCACAGTAGCTGTTAGTTTTAGAAAATGCTCTTAACTCTCAAAAATGGCTTTTTACTGTTATTTTTTTATTTCATTGGCCTATTTATTCTAAATAAGTTATATGTTTAAAGAAGGTTTTATTTTTGTAAATCTTATCTGCAACTTTTCTTACAGATACAGGAGTTGGATGATGACATTTTCAGGCTAACAGTGAAAGTGAGCACCTGGAGGAGGCAAGCTCTAAAAGAAGGGGGAGCAAACATTCTTGATTCTGTTCTTGTTCATCGATAACAAAATAGAAAACAATCTCTTTACATATAAATATAACATATTTATATATAAGTATAATCTTAGCTCCCAGGTCCACTATACCATAAACAACACGGACTTGGAGGGGATCTGTCAGCAGCTCTCCCTCCACTTCTACACTCTTCCCTAGTTCTTGTTTCTCTCACCAATGGGCATAATTTGGATGTTTTGTTATAAGACCTCCTTTGTACAGTTAACATTTCCATTTCTCTTTTTTCTTTGTCATATCATTTTTAAAATTGTACTTTTTGGTCCACACAAAATTTTTTAATCCAACACCATAAGAAGTTTACACACAGGTCCAAGGATGGGCTTGAGAGATGCTGAATCATTTGGATTTCCTTCAACATTCTCATCTGAAATGAGAAAATTACTTTGATTTACCTTTAACATTTTCTTTTTTAAAGAGTTGGTTTATTTATTTATTTTTATTTAAGAGGATTTTTTCTTTTATATACCATTCACTGTTCCTCCTCCATCCTTTTGTACGCTCCACTTCCCCTGCACTCCACCCCCATCTACTCTTCAAAGATGGTAAGGCCTCCCTTGAGTAGTCAACACAGGCTAGCAAACCAAGTTGAAGCAATACAAAGCTCCTCCTTTGTGTATCAAGGCTAAGGAAGTAGGTGCTACAGCATTATTCATAAAAGCAAGAACCTGGGAACAACCTAGATGGCCCTCAACTAAAGAATAGATCAACAAACTGTGGTACATCTACACAATGAAGTACTATTCAGCAGTAAAAAAAAAAAAATGATATACAAAAATTCGCAGGCAGATGGATGGAATTGGAGAATATCCTCCTGAGCAAGGGATCACAAACCCAGAAAGATAAGCAGGGGTTGTACTCACTCATTAGTGCACTTAAAAAAAAAAAAAAAAAAAAAAACCAATGTTATCATATACAAGAACTCAAGGCTAGAACATAGCTAAATGACACAGTGCCTCACTTCTGCATTGATGGCCTCTGACAGGGGTGTGGGTGAGGAAGGACACATTTTCTTTAAGGAGCTGACTACAAGGAGTTTAATTATGCTCCAGTAAGTAAATGAGCAGCATGAATGTGCTTTTTTATAAATGGGGAGATCATAGGCGTGGGTATGAATCTGAGAGAACTGATAACTGAGTTTGATGGAGTGCATGATATAAAATCACCAAATAAGAAAGAAAGAGAGAGAGAGAGAGAGGAAGGAAGGAAGGAAGGAAGGAAGGAAGGAAGGAAGGAAATAAGAAAGAAAAAGAAGTGGGCTCTAAAAAGCCAGTTCATGTACCCAGGATAATTCGTGGTCTCATAACTAGCAGCCTGATCTGCACACCTATCACTAGACCCGCATTGAGCTCAGTCTCATGTAGGTTCTCCAGCTGTTAGTCTGGAGTCCTTGAGCTCACCTTATCTTGAGTCAGTTGACTCTGTGGTTTTCTCCATTGTGCTCTTGTGCTCCTCTAGTCTCTCACTTCTCTGTCTCCCCCTTGCTCCTCTAGTCCTTCATTTCTCTCTTCAACTGAGATTTCATCTAAAAGTTCAGCCAAGTGTGTGGCTATGAGTGTCTGCATCTGTTTCTATCAGTCATTGGATGTGGGTTCTATAATGGTAATGATGGTAGTCACCAGTCTGACTACAGGGAAAGGCTAGTTCAGGTACCCTCTCCAGGACTGCTAGGAGTCTTTGCTGGGGACATCCTTGTGGGTTCCTTTCGATTTCCCTAGTACCAGGTTTTCCCCTAGTCCCATAATGGTTCACCATGTTAAGATGTTTTTCTCATTGCCCTCTTCATCTCTCCCCCAACATGGCCATCTTAAACCCTCACATTCCCACACCCTATCTCCTCACCTCTTCTCCCCTCTCCCAGTTTGCCCAGGAGATCTTAACCACTTTCCCTTCCTGGGGCAATTCATGTTCAATATTTTCTTAATGATAACACCTTGGATGTCAGAACAAGCTGGAGGGTGGAAAACATTTGAACATTTCTCCTATTTAATCCTCACCCCAGCCTGGGAGCTAAGCAAAGTGGGTTGTTGCTTTATTAAAAAAAAATCTGGGCCTGGAGAAATAATCTGTCCATGCTCTCCTAAGGCTCCTACTTCTAGGCCTGAATGTAGTCAAACAGATAGATCTCTGTATGTTGTTTCCAATTTTGAGTTCCATGATAAGATTTTCATTTTGGTGTGGTGCATAGGCTATCTATCCAGAAAGGTAAGTTCACAAATAAGGAGATCATCTCCACAGGAAGTTACTTTAAAACTTAGGTAAAATGAAATCTGAAGTAATGTAATGGTAAGGGGGCTGAGGAAAGGGCCACAAACATGATGCATAGCTTTCTGGTAGATGATGAAGTCTCTACTCAAATAAACATTAAGTACAACTAGTGCAGGTGTCAATTAGTCTTTACTTTATGACTGAAAAGTTTATACTACTAACACAAAACACTAGACTAAAGACACACAGAAGTGCACATTAATGAACATTTATATTTACTAATTTAAAGTAAATTTATAGAAAATCTAGAAAAGATTTATTCTTTTTTAGTCAGCCAATCTCTTGCAGTATTTTGTCTTCCTTGTGTGATTATTTCATGTTAACTGATTACCTGTGTGATTGGATCATGCTGATTACCTATGTGATTTGTATCATGCCAACTGATTGCCTTTATGATTGAAGCATTTTAAGTGATTACTTGTGTGACTGCATCATGCTAACTGATTGCCTGAGTGATTGTGTTATCTTTGCTGATTACCTATGTGATTGTATCATGCTAACTGATTACCTGTACATCATGTTAAATCTTTACCATCCTAACCAGAGAGAGCACAGGTAAAATTTCTACCAAACAAACTCTTTTCATTGACCATTCCTAGTGCCATTTTCACCACACATAATTGACATTCTTTATTTCTATAAAAAACAGCATCTTACTTCTATGACCAAAATATCAACTTTGCCCTAATCCAATTTCCTTTCCAACACCTTTCCTAACTACATCAATTCTAGAATTTTCTGTAATTACACCACACACACACACACACACACACACACACACACACACACACAATGCCAAAAGTTGAACTTCTCTATTCCATCATCCGTTCAGTAGGAATTGATACTAGTATCAGTAACACGGTAATCTATATCTTGGTCTAAAACAATTTACTTCCTGCTTTTTTCTCTGTCCACCATGTCACTTCTTGATATTTAACAGCTTCTTCCAATCCAGACCAATTCTTATAAATTATTTTTTAAAAACTAAATTTCTCATCTTTTCAACATTCTTTAAGTAAAAATTCAAATTCATTCACATGAATATTCATGAGATGATTTGTATTAATTATGGTTTGAATAACAAGACTATTTTTGCCTATAATTACCATATAATTGATATGATATCATTTCATGAAGTCTGGCATAGCAAGTAGTTCTGAGTGAACTCTGCTATGCGTTGTAGCAGACTGCTTGCCTTCCCAGTTCTCTTCCTGCCTCTCTTCCTTGACTTCACTTCCCTCTTCTTTTTTGCTTTGTTTGAGTAGCTGTTCCTAGGACCAACTCAGACAAAACTAAGTTAAACCAGTCAGACTTAAATGATGGCTGGAAAAATATACCTCAACTTAGTAACTCTGCATTAATCTTCTTAAATGATTTTTCATTGTTGTGAAGAAAATAAATTATATGCAATTACTAAAAAGCTTTTCTAGTTCTAACCAACTAGCTTAATTGTGAAAAACTAAAATTTCTGTGATGGTGTCCTCTTAAAAAATTTGGTTCTTGAACTTTTCTAGTTGCTTTAGAATTTAAAGGCATTTTGTGTAAGATAATTTTAGCCATCTTTAGTTTGGGGCATTTAAATAATTAAAATTGTATGTGGTGGTATGCCTTTAAATTCAATGAAAATAGAAATAATAGAGTTTCTTCTTAAAATATGAGCTTATGTTAAATTATGAATGAATACATACAAAGCTGACCCTATAGTAGTTCAAATCAGACCATTGCTTCTCTCCCTTGAGCACATCAAGATATGCAGCAGTATATTAATGACAAATAACTTCACATAGCTTGAAAGAAAGAAAGTATTTTCTTCTTATTTTTTAAAACTCATATTAGGATTTCCAGAAAAATCTCTATAAATATGAGAGGTGGTGGCTTGTGAAATAAAGAGCAACTTAGAAGCTTCTCAACCTCTAGAAACTGTGAACTGCTCCCATGTACTGTGTTACATGCAAGCCACTCCCATGTGAGAGAAATTCCTGAGAGGAAAGCTGGCCATAGAATACCAAAGAAGCAAGTTGTAGAAACTAAGTAATGAAAGGGAACTTTTTATAACTGTCTTTCTGATCTGCAAATGGCGTCTATCCTCTACTGGATGTGAAACTCAGTTTGGCTATTTTAGATGATGACATTCATACTTATAAAACTTATCCCAAATTAAAAATGATTCTTCATAATATTAGAAGCAAAATGTTAGTTATTACAGATACATCAAATGGAATTTTTCATTAGCTCTTTATATATTTAAAAAAAATAGAGGAAATCTTCAAGTTCAAGTATCAAGTTCCTCTTGAATATAAAAAAGGAGAAAAATAGTTATAAAATTTTAAAAATAACTATATTAGGGTTTTACATATGTATTTGAAGTTTTATCTTTTTCCTCATCTTCATATTAGTTTGTGTATACTTATCCCTATGAGTAACATACTCAACCTGAAAATCTTTTTTATTTTCTTGAAACCAGCTGATATTTAAGGAGATTGTTTTCTTTATTTCAGACTCAATGCACAGAAGGTTTCTATTTTAATATGTTTATGTTATTTTTAATGCTGGTATTATGCTTAATTTAAATGACACATCTCATATGTGGGTCAAATAAACTGATGACCTAAAACTGCATGAAGTAAAAAATGGAGCCACACTTTGACGGGTGAAATTAGTATTTTCTTGGAAGAAAATCAAAACACAATAGAGCAACCCTATTTTATCCATTGCAAAGCATATGCTGGCAACCGAAAAATGATAAAAGGCACAAAGGCAGACATGGAGGAAGCAAAAAAAAGGGTTAGAGTTGTAGAGATAAGGAAAGCAAGCAAAAGTCTGAGATGTGAAACTCTTGCTTCTCTGGAATTTATTAATAGCACTGGCCCATGATTTATTAGTCTGCTCTCCTTAGACAAAGCTACAGTAACGAACAACTTCAGATCTCAGAAGCTTTTGGTGTCAATGGTAAATTTCTTCCTTCTAGAGCTGTGGTCCGCTATGGCTCTGTTCCATATATCTTCTCATTTTGAGACTGGCTGGAAGAACAGCACATATTTTATCATGTGTCTTTTGTACCAACAGAAAGTAAAACCATCATGTGGGTTTGAATTTTCAGAGCTCCCTTGGTTACACTCACATTTCAATGCCAGCTCATGTCAGAAGGCAAAGTGTGGTATCACAGAACTACAGGTCAGACAGCTGTGGCATTAAGCATATAATCTTTTCATTATGAGTTGAGAATGAAATAATGGGGACAAACAATGTAATCTGCTAAAGGCATGATTTTCCAGGCATGTTTTCCATACAGACTGTGCACTGTAGCAAATCTTAAATATTTGGGGCAGGTCTAGGCCAGAAGTCAACTGTTTAATAATAATCAACAGAGCTTTAGTTCTGGGTTCCTTTTTGATTGATACATTAACAGAAAAGAGTAGAATGAACATTCAAGTAAATTCCCACATAGTCATAATTGTATCATGATGGTATAAATAAAATATATGATTAAAACAGTGTAAAAGGTTAGGACAAAATTGACAGAAATATATTTTTATGATTGCTAATTGTGGTTATTTAAAGATGTATACTGTCATCTCATAGTAGCCACCAAGTTAATTACAAAAGGAAACTGCCTGCTGCCTGCCCAGGGATGGGATGGGAATGTGTGGAGAAGAAAGAATGACCTGATGTGGTGGGAGGGGGAAGGGACCTTGAAAAGGATATATGAGGTTGGAAAGTGTGACTTCTTTGTTAATAATAATAATAATAATAATAATAATAAAAAGAAAGAAAAAAAGAAAAAAAAACAAAAGGAAACCCAGCCTCTCTCTCAAGCATCATTAGATAAAATAAAATAAATATTATAAAATTATTAATTTATCAATAAATAAATGAACAAATATCAAGGCACAAAATGGAAAGAAAAATACAGCATTATGATGGAAAATAAACTAAAGATTGGCATGGTTACAAAACCAAATATATGAATCATTGTTAGAATAAATGGCTGGATGCTCAGATTTATACAAAATTACTCAAACTGGTTTTTAAAATGACCCAAATATATGTTATTTGCAAAAAAAAAACCCCTGTTAATAAATTTTATAAAATGTTGAAAGCAATTCTTTTAAAGAAGCACCATTAAAAAAAGGGAAGAAGAGAGATTGGATGCAAAAGAATTGAAATAAAGGAGAAAGAACCTGGTGTTAGGAATATGAGAATCAAGTTACTCATGATGGAAGAGTGTTACCACATCCCCCAAAGACACTTCAGAAGACAAGAAAGGAAGCTTTGGACATGAGGCAGGGCTGACAAAAACAAAAGAGCAAGAAGCAACCTCACATCACAAGTATGGATTTTAGAGCTCTTTCCTCAAGAGCAGACACAATAGAAACCAGCACCTCGTTTACAGAGACTGAGGAGCACTATCAGTCAGGAGCTCCTTAGCATCAATAACAAATACTCCTTGCAAGAGCAACACATTTTTTTGTTGTTGTTGTTGTTGGTTTTTTGTTTGTTTGTTTGTTTGTTTGTTTAGCCAGTCTTGCACTTTATTGCCTCTCCATCAGGCCTTGACTGCATACTTGTGCAGCGCATACAGCCTCTCCTTCCCCTGCTGCTTCTTTGTCTTCAACTTCTCTTCACGCTTGGAGAGTTGGTGGCACATAGCTCTAGTCTTCTTGGGTCGCAGGTCCAGAGGCTTGTACTTCTTGCCCTTGTAGAATTTCCTGAGGTTTTCTTTTTGGGTCTGGTTAATGACAGTGAGTACACGTGTGATGGATTTGCGGACGACACGTATCTTGGAGAGCTTGGACTTGGCACCGCCTGTCACCTTGGCGACGCGAAGCTGAGACAGCTCCACCTTCAGATTGTCCAGTTGCTTCAGCAGTTCCTCCTTCTTCTTGCCACGTAGGTCCCGAGCCTTAATCTTGGCCATGGCTGGGTTGCTCACCGCTGTGATCCTCTGATCCAAGAGCGCAACACATTTTCTAAAAAGCAACATGTAATTTCTAAGATGCCACATAGACCTCATCTTAATCCATAATACAATATTTAATGAATTTCAAAAGATTAAATTATGTTTCTATCCATGACAAAATAAATTAATGAATGTAACAATAAATAAAAGCAATAAATCTTTAAATGCACTTTAATATTCAGAAGTTAAGAAACAAAATACTAAGTAATCAATAGATTAGATAACAAATGTCAATAGATACATAACAATATATATTCTTAAGGGAACTATGAAGAAATAAAGAGGTGTAGGGTACAGCTAATGCAATCCTTGTGAGAAAAGTTGTTAGATTTATACACCTTATTAGAAAATAAGATGTTAATATACTTGAAGAATAATGAATTATATTCTAAGAATGTAGCACTAAGAAAATAATAATAATAAGAGTAGAACCCACTAAAATAGAAAATATCATCATGCACAAAAAGGTCAAACATAGGAGAAGAAGTCACCCACACATCTGTAAAAGAGAATAAGAATACTTGGGTTTCTTTATACACATCTGTCCACTCACAGTGTTTACCAATTAAATAAAGCATAACAGATTCAATAAGTAACAAATTTTAATTTATCTCCTTCCTTTCTCCTATTTCCTCTTTTACCCAGTACCTCCTAAAGTGTGTATGTGTAGATTAAACTCATACCTTCATGAATGCTAATCATGTAGTCTGCCTCTGAGCTCCAGAGATACACTCCTGCCCAGTAAATTTCCAGTTAATAACTCCAAATGCCCAACTCTCCTTCATTGGGAGGATAGATAGATAAACTGTCCCATGATATTTAAAGGCATATTAAACATCTAAGGATTAGTACTACTGACACACTCCAACTACCTGACTCTCAAAATTATTATTGAAAGATCAACCCAAGGATGGCATGTTGTCTGATTTGAATTATATAACATTCTAGAACAGTCATATGTCAACTGTAGTAACAGCAAATGCCCCACCTGGCCACATGCAGACAGGATAGTGGCAGGAAACGTGGGAACAGGGGAAACAGTATAAGGAAGCTTACTGAGATAGTAGACGGCTCTCTATGTGTCCATATGCATCTTTTAAAATTCCTTTATATAATCCATTCTGATCATAATTTCCACTCCCTCCACTCCTCTAATATCCCCTTTATACTAGGTCTATTCCTCAATTTCCCTTCAGAAAAAAGCAGGTCTCCCAGAGATATCCATGGAGCCCAGCAAGCACAAGAAGATGGAATAAGACTAAGCACAAGTGTTCATCTCAAGGCTGGACAAAGTGACCCATCTGCAAAAGAGTCAGAGACAACTCCCAATCTCACTGTTAGGAGTCCCACAAGAACATCAAACTACACAACCATAACGAATATGCAGAGGATCTAATTCCCACCCAGGCAGGCTCCATGATTGCCATGTCAGTCTCTGTGAGCCCCTATGAACCCTGCTTAGTTGATTCTGTAGGTTGTGTTCTCATGGTATTCTCAACCCACTGGCTACTGCAGTCCATCCTCTCCATCTCCCTCAGGGTTCCCAGAGCATCTCCCAATTGTTAGCTGAGGTCTCTTCATCTGCTCCCATCAGTTGTTAGAAGAAGCTTCTTTGATGCCAATTGGGTTAGACTCCAGTCTATAAGTACAGCAGGATAATATTAGGAATTACTTTATTGACTTTTTCTTTGCCAGTTGTGTTTGGTCTTATCCTATGTCTCTAGGCGGTCCAGCTTCTGGTTCCTGCCCTCTGCACAATGTGAGGGTTGAGCTCCTTGTCAGGTAGCATGGCCCGTAAGTTGGACCATCAGAGATTGGCCACTCTCACCAGTTATGTGACACCTTTACCCCAGAATATCCTGCAGACAAAGCAAATTGTAGGTCTAAGGTTTTTTGGTGGGGTTGGTGTTCAAGTCCCCCCCACCCTCCACTGGAAGCCTTACCAGTTAACGGTAGATGGCCAGTTCAGTCTCTGTGTCCCTTGTTACTGGAAATCTTCACTACAGGAAATCATGGATTCCTGGGTGTTTCCACTATACTAGGCTTCCACATTTCCCCAGAAATGTCCCCCAGTTCCAGCTGTTCCTTCCAGTACTCTCTCCCACTGTCCATCAATCCTCTACCTGATCCTTTCTGTTTCCAGCCCCTCCTGCCCCCAGTCTACCTGGGAAATCTATTTTTTGCATTCTTCAAACTCAGATGAAGCCATCAGTTCAAGGATATTAGAAAGGGGAGATCCAATCATGTCTTATAATTCTCTACTTCTAAACTCTCTTAAACAGAATATAAAAGTTTCCGTTCCAAAATTGTATAGCAAATAGCCAGTGTCTTCACAAGCTGTACCTCTCTTGCCCCACAAATTCCTTTCAATCACTTGTTAAAGCCTACTTATATTAAATAAAATGAAATAATTGTTCTATGTGGCAGCTCAAAATAAAAAACTTAAAATGGAAATGCACAGTTAAGATAAGACTCTGGGATAAGTAGATTTGATCTCATATAATCATATGGATACAAATAATTAAGCACATATCCTTTTCATCCTATTTCTGGTAATGCAGAAAGAAAGCAAAGAGGAAACAGCTCCATGTAGTGCACATTTATGGAGCTTGTAACAGGTGCTAAATCAGTGGTTTGCAAGCTTGTGTGACTGTGACCTTTATTGAGAATTACAGTTCATATTTCAGGCTCTATGAAAGTGCATATGTATGACTGGAGCACTGTTATATAATAAAGCTTATTCTTGCTAAATAAGACACACTGATACTTTTTAGTCTAGTGTAGATTGTTACATAGCTACAAAAAGATTTGTTCGGGCCCATTTAGTTTCACTGGCCACTAATAGGTTGTACATTATGGTTTGAAATGACGCATGGTGCTATTGTATCTCTTCAAAATGTGGTCTGTGAAACAGTATCTCCAGCATCAATAGCTATAAAAAATGCAGACTCTAAGGTCACTCTCCATACCTATTGAATATGAATCTGGATTTTAACTAGCCCTGTAGATGCCCCTTGCACACTTCCAGTGCCAGAGCATTGAACTACTAAAGCCTTCTGGGTATTGCCTAAGATGGAAGCTTCCTTGATGGTCTGATTTTAGGGCTCTATTTTTATTATTTGCTTTCATAGTATGCTTACTTTAGGCTCAAACTATGCCATTAACTCAGTATCTCTATGATAAATAAACAAATAAATAAGTGAAAAATAAAATGCACTACAGCTTCTGAGGCCCACCCTTCTGAAGAGCCCTTGGTCTATGGGGTTAAACGGAAGTGATCTGATTTAATTCTATGTATTATAAAGGTGAAACAGGTATTTCAGGTACAAAAGAAATATTTCTTTTAGCTTTTTTGTATATTACTTCATATATAGTATTTTTTTCCTGTGTATTTAGTGACAGAGGAATGCTTTATCTTATTGTGAATTATTTTTCCTTGTGAGAAAAATTTCAAACATATCTTTTGTACCCAAAGCTTTCCTGTCATAAAGTATAGTATGGCTTTAGGTAAGAATGCCATAGCCGGTCTTGCTGAGTCATCAAGCCCTCTCCCCTCTTCCTGGTTAGATCCCTAACCCAGCATCTCAGCTGATGGAGAAGATGGATCTGCCCTTAAGTGCCATCACCCAACATTAAGCACCTTCCCCTCACAGGGGTATGCTTCCCGAGTAATGGGGAAATGCAGCCTGGGAGTTGCTAACCCTGCTAACACTAAAACATTCACTCCCATTAGCAGCTTCTATGTTGCATTAATAATAAGAAAGTAATAAAGAGACCATCCTCAGCTCAGTGTCCCCTGAGGTAAGGCCTCAGCTTCCCTCCCATCCCCAAGGTCCACTCTAATGGTCTTTTTGCACAGGAGCCGTAGGGTAGATTGTTGTAAGTACTTCTTCTATCAGAGTTAAATTTCTTCTTCCTCAAAAGCTTGGAGGAAATTTTTTCCCTAGAACATCTAGGTTAAAAGCAATATCATCAATACTTTTGCAATGTAAAGAGACCTACTTAATTCATAACCTAAACATAAGTGAAACCTACTAGGCACAGAGAAATGGAAAGAAAGCTTCAGGATATATAATCAGGCACAAGAAAACCTTGATTATTTTAGAAAAAGTAGATTCTTAGTTTTCCTACGAAGTAGAACTCTACTGTAGGCAGTTTAGGCTCCTTGCGGTTTTTTTTTTTTTTTTTTTTTTTATTTACCAAATCATTTTTCTTCACAGCAATAAACTAAAATCTAGAAAAATAATTATCTTTGTAAATACTAAAAGTTCATTAGTAGGCAAAGAAGTTACGAGAAAAATGGGAAATGATAGTAAAACAAAAGAAATTTGGATATTATGGGCCATGAGTGTATGTTAACCAATTACTCTATAGATTGTCCATGAGGTCCATGGAGGAGTTACACTCTTCTCTGATGAAGTCATGTGACCTCGAGCAGACAGGTTCTTTAAAGACACTTTTGTGTCTGCATACTGTTGAAAAGTGTGCATTCTGTCTCTGGAATGGATTGTCTTTATTCTGTCTCTGGAATGGATTGTCTTTGCAGGAGTTAGATTGGTAAATGCTTTCATTTTCAAGTAAAGCTCCTATGTCTTTCATCTTACCAGTTTTCACCAAGTACGCAGTAACCCATTTTTTCAGAGATGTTGCTCAGTCTCTGCAATCCAATAACTAGGGTGTTTTCTTTCCCTCTTGAATTATTTTGTGCTGACTTTGAGACACTAATTTGTGATGTCTGCATTTTATCAATTTCATACTTATACTGTAAGACAAAAGACCAATAGCAATAATAACCAGTAGCTACATTAATATTTTAAGTACAATTTATGTTCATAACTCAACATAGCCTGCAAAAAATTAAAGTTTGAGGCTGGAGAAATGGATCAATAGTTAAGAGTTCTTTTTATTCTTCCAGGAGATATAATTTAATTCCCAGCTCCCACATCAGGTGGCTCACCTGTAACTGTAGTTCTAGGTGATCTGATACCCTCTTCTGGCTGCTATAGGCATCCCAACACACAAGCACACATACACACATATACACAAATAAAATGAGATTTAAAATAAGATTTAAAATTATATTCCAATTTATAATCAACATGTTTTCTCTGTAAATATGCAATAGACAAAGGGAGAAATGGAAGTATCTAATAAGATTACACATCCAATATTTTTAAGATTGTAATCCTTTGAATGAAAAATGTGAACTTTAGCAATAGGAAGGTGCAAAATACTTTTCATAAATATTGACTGGACTTTTTCTTCATGCACAGACCACTGTAAATTACTTTTAAAGTGACCCTGTTGGGCAGCATCAGCTTTGACAGAGAATTCTCCCAATTTGGTTAGTACTGTGCTCACCTGTCTACACACTGTTCATGTGTGGTTTTCTCCCCACAGTCCATGAAGGCTCTGGAGAAAGCAGTCAGAAGGAGACCTCCACCTGTGACATCTGCCAGTTTGGGGCAGAGTGTGATGAAGATGCTGAAGACGTCTGGTAAGACAATGTTTTGGTTTTATTTTTATTCATGAGATATTCTTTCAATATTTCAGTATTTTTATTTTCTTTTGACTCCCAAAGACAGTGAGGAGAAAGTGCTGAGTAGTTTCTGGAGCCTAGCTGTGAGGTAGGTCAGGCAAACATATGTCTGCATAGGAAACACAGAACCATCACCGATGACCAGACAGAAAGGAAACACATGTTTACTTGACTATCTCCAGGAACAACAGATGACTTCTGAGTTTCTTTAGGGTACAATAGCAAAAATGACAGACAATAGATATCTGAAGGCAACAGAAATGTATTTTACCCTTCTTGAGCTTAGATGTTTAACATCTATCCTGGAGAGACTCCCTGTCTGCTTATTATAGACAGCATTGGCCTTGCTGTTGCCTAAAATACAAGGATCAAAGGGCTTTTCTTTTATAGAAGGATTAATTGACTAATTAATTAATAAGGATTCAGTATACATGACATAACCATCTTTCCCAAACCATCTCTTTTAATACAATTTCTTGTCAAGAATTTCAACATATATATTGACATTATTCAAACCACAGCAGTCACTAACACCATTTCTAGTACTGTGGGTCTGCGTGGCTACAAACATTTAAGAGAGGACATGTGAATACCCACAGCCAAGCCAATAAGACACTTAAGCCACACACACACACACACACACACACACACACACACACACACACACACACACACACTGCACTATAGCATTAAGTTTTTCTTTCCTCCACAGAATATTGAGTTTCTCTTATAAAGATATGATGAACAAGTGATAAACTGCCTTACTTTGAATGGATGTAGAATATTTAGACTCCTGAAACTTCTGCATGTTTTGGTCCTGGTCTGGTCATTTAGCAAAGTTCAAAAAGCAATGGTCACAAGAATCTAGTGCATCTGGATCGGGAAGAAGCATTCATTCTTTTTTGTTCCCCCTTCTCTCACCCTTTCTGCCTCCGCTTCTCCTCCCTCCTTCTTTCTCCCTGCCTCTCTCCATCTACTTTCCCTCCCCCCTCTCCTCTTCTCCCCTCTCTCCTCTCTCCTTCCATTCCTCTCTTGCTCTACCTCCCCTTCCCCCTGTCTCCCTCCTTTTGCCTCATCTCCCTTCTTTCCTCCTTTCTTTCTCTTTTACGTGCACTTCATATCTCTGGTGAAAACAGAAAACCATTTGTTTTCTTCAATATGCAAACTACAAAATGTTATCAACGTTCATTTGGATAAAGCTTCTATGAGTAGAAAGAATTTCTCTAAAGAAAATAAACACTTTTTAAATAAAAACAAAATGGGTTCATTTGACAGGAGTAAAGCATTAGGAACTTCTAATACATTTTAATGCAGAATAAGGTAAAGATACAGTCTGGGAAAGTGGGGACACTTACATGTGAACACTGCCAGTATGGAGCCAAACAGAATAACTGTCTGTTCCTAAAAGTACATAGCAGAAGGCTTTCCAGGCATTAAACATCTTTGGCAACTGGGCATCTATGAGTACATCTGTGGTACATGCAACAGCTGAAACATCTTCAGGAAAAGGAATATATATATTCTTAAGAGCATCCTGGACATCCTGATGCTGATAAATTTATGAGCCCAAATGTGGGAGATGATCAGAATTTTTTTTGAGATTCTTTCAACATATCAACCTTTTAGTTCAATTCCCTAACTTAATAAATCAAGATGTCAGTAAATTGGGACTTATTTTATTATTTTTCTGAAATTTCTTTAATGATTGTGAAAATGCTACTTTAAAAGAAATGACTGACTAAAAGTATCATTGGCTTCATTTCTAATTTCCCATCAGTTTTCAAGCTGACAGTTGCTTTTCTTTAAACGAGTATAGCATTTTATTAAACGGCTTAGCATTTAAGAGCATGTATTACTCTTGCAGAAGATTTTAAAAGATCTTTCTTTTTCTTGTTTCTCATCTTTATAATGGTCAGTTTTAACCAACAAGTCAACTTTCCAAGTATAAAGTTTAAGACACAGTATTATACCATTACCTAAAACTTTTGGGTTGCTCACTATGTATTTTATCATTTGTATATACTTTTCTCGGGTTTTGTTTTTCAAGATAGGCATACAGATTATTTTATTTGACTAAGAAGAAATGAATTTTTGAAGTGTTTGAGTGGCAGAAATAAGATGAGGTATGAGGTAAAAGTACATGGAAGGCATTTGTGTGAGAATTCCATCAAAGATGTAATTAAAATACTTCTTTGCTGCCATGCTTAGAATAATAAAATTGCCATATTGCAGGCAATGTATATGCAGTGACTTGTAACGACTGTGGGTTAGAGCTGATGACTTACAAAATACTTATAGTGGGCAGTGGGAGAACATCCAAGCTGGTACAGGGCTGATTCTGATATGTTACAAAAATTCATATTCATGGCATAAATGTAGTTCAAGTATTTTTGTGCCAAGCTAGTAGCACAGAAAGGATCAGTAGTTGTCTATGAAGCCCCAGCATGACAAATTGACTTCAGAAATAGCTTTGTTATGAAAGAGACAGAGGGACAAGGCAGAGCCTCCAGGAATTGAATATCATGCAGAAAAAATGAATTAGGGACTAAGCCAGATCCACTTAGTGGACCTGCCTTAGATGACCAATTCTTGGTGACCAGAGGTAGAAAGAATGTAGCCTAAATCAGAGTAATAAATTGCAAGATCAAAAGGCTGGATGCTATATCAGTTAGCTTTTGGCTAAGATATCTTGTATGCCCCAGCCCAGAGACAAGATCAGTTCCAAAATTTAGAATAAGCCTGAACATCCAGATGGGGACTAAGTGGCCATAGCTGTGAAGATTAGACATTGCAGGGGCAGTGAGCCAAGAACATCATTATACTTCCCAGACAGAGTGAAAGTTGTTAATGTTCAAATAGAATGTATTTTAAATGTCCAAGGTAAGCAATAAAGAATTATGCTGACACCAGAGCATTGATTTTCATTTACCTAAATACCTTTGTATGTTAACATATTGTGTTTGTTTTGCCTGTGAAGCAGATTGGAAACAGCTGAAGGACATGAGAATAAAGCAATAAATGAAGCCAAATAGGCATGGAATGAGATAGACTTTAAAGTAAGCTAGTTAGTACCCAGGGAGCGATCTGACCACACTGTTCTACAGAATACTCACAATGACAGGGGAGCTTTGACACTATTGATCTGGGATGAAACTATGGTTGAATCTCCTTGCAAACATAAAATTCTTCATGGGCTATGTAACAGTAAATAATACAGCACAATATTTTGTAGTACATTTTCTTGACATCAACTAAGACAGTTTTATGCACACAAATTTCTTTTTCCATGACTTTATGAAACAATTAACACTTATAAATAAATACTAATGACAAATGTTATTAGTAGTAATAGTAGTATTTCTGGAACACACACACACAGAATTACAAAATTAATCTTGATCTTTCTTTAAACTTGGCCTAATCTATGAATGTTTTTATTCTGCCATGGAGTTGAGTCTACTTTCTCAAATATCTTCAATGAGGAAGATAAATATTTTGTTAGCATCCATAAGACAGTGCACAGTCAGCTGATCACATCTCTGTAGTGAGAGGAGGTTTTGAGATAAGGAGCAAGATCACTGCAGATGAAGAATTAACAAAATTAAAGAAAAGGAAAAAAGAAAGCAGAATAAGAGTTCAAAAACAATAGTTAGAAGCCGATGTTGATAGACTGAGATGCTAATCACATTGTACTTAATGCTTGTAAAGAAAGACACCATGTTACATACTGTGGTTTCATTTTGAGGTTCTTTTCCTGCCTCTTTCTTTTTTGTAAACATCAAGACTGGAAAAAATTAGAAAATGATCAGTTTTATCAATATGAAAGCCAGACCTTTGCTATAAAAATGTCTTGAGCACTGAGTATTTACCACTATGTAAGTAAGGATTTGACTTCCAAAAAAAAAAAGTTAAAATTACAACAAGATAAACTGCCCACATTGCAGAGTAGTCAGTGCTGAAATAGAGGTGTCTTTTATTAAAGACAGCTTCAGCTCAAAGAATCCTGTGGAGGAATGGGCAGAAGGATTGCAGGAAGTAGAGGGTTAAGGAACAACATGAGAACACTGCCCAAAAAATCCACTGACTGGGACTCATGGGGGCTCACAGAGATCTGGGACGCTGCAGGGTCTAACCTAGGTCCTCTGCATTATATGTTGTGGCTGAGTAGCGTCGTATTTTGGGGGGATTCCTAACAGTGGGAACAGGGACAGTCTCTGACTCTTTTGCCTACTTGTGGAACCCTTTTCCTCCTCCTGGGATACCCTGTTCAGTCTCAGTGTGATAGTGTGTGTCTGGTTTTATTGTAGCATGTTCTGTTGTGTGGTGTTTGGTTAACATCCCTGGGAGGCCTGCTCTTTTCTGAGAGGAGGTGGGGAGGGGGGATCTGAGGCAGAGGGGAGATGGAGAAGAGAGACTGGGGGAGGGAATGGAAGCTGTAGTTGGGATGTAGTATAGAGAGAAGAACAAAAATGAGGAAAAAAGACAGCCTTGTGAACAGTAGGACAAGTAATATAAAAAATACTTGGGCTGGTGTGTGGGAGAGGTTAAAGAGAGAGAAAGCAGAAGAACTTAAACAACTATTCTCTTTACAACGACACTGAAAAAATATCAAAATTTATATATTTATACATCAAAGTGAATTTCAAATATAACCTGCAAAAATAATTTATACAGATAAAGAATGGCTTCTAAATAAGAGAAAATGGACTCGTTGCAAAGTAATAAAGCACCAACTGATAGCAGTGGGGATAAGAACTTATGATTTCAGCAAATATTTCTAATACTTGGTTCATTTCAGGCACCATTTTATATTCCTTTAATTATCTCACCTGATAAACTATCTCAGGGAGTCCAAAGTAGGTCCTTGCACTGGGAAATGGTCCTGAGAAGTAATTAGCATGGACCTTTGTCGGTTCTGTCAGTCAAAAGTGGTTCAGAGCCCCTGGGTTGATATTTGATTTAATGTAGTTTTTTCAGACATTGATAGCTGGGCCTGGTCATAGGAACGGCTGGGTATGAAATCGGCTGAGTGCCTAATATTTTCAGAGTGTCAGCCGAATCAGGAACAAGGGCACATGTGTAAAAGCAGGTGCAGCCACTGGCAAACAGTGTGAGGGGAGCACCTCAGTTATTATATGGGGTTGCCTCATGTGCCTGCTGTATAGCTCCTCGCCATTTTAACTTTGCTCTTGTAATGATTGCCGCATGCCACACAGCCTCCATTAGCAAAATTATACTGGCTTAAATGCTGCTAATTTCTCAGTACCCAGTCATTTCTGTCTCTGAAAGCATCAACAATGCTTCCAGGACTGAAACATTATGCCATGTATGTATAAAAGGCAAGGGACTGACCGCACTGTAAGAACCAGGAGAGGAGCGACCAGTCAGCCTGAGGTCGCAAGAGTGAGCACCAGCGGTTTCTGTTTGCAGCTCTGTAATGGGAGCAGGGTGCACACTTTGGCAATCCTTTCCTGAGCCTCTCTCACTAAGACAGTTTACTTTGAAGCCTTTAACATCCTGCTCCTTTGATCTAAGAAAGGTTCTTGTCACTAGAAAAACCGTGAGACCATGTGCTGCTGGCATCACTCCCACCGTTAATGCATTTTGGACCATGGAGATTCATGAATATTTGAAACAGGGCAATAGCCATGGATGATCCTTGGCACTGGAGTTCACCATATGTATAAGTAAATTAGACGTCAGATCCTGCTGACTCTGGTACATTCGGGTGTGAATCTGAGAGGGTAAATTAAGACAACTCTGAGTAAACACAGAAAGTGCCTTCTTCTAAAACTACTACTGAATGAAATTGAACAGACCTACTGCTGCAAGCAGAATATTTCTAGGTGAGTGTATCAGATAGGGTTGTTCATGGATCAGGAAAATCATGCTTATTAATCACGATTTTGTTTTAAATTGAGTTTATCCAATCTTCCCCTAACATGTTCCTTTCTTATTTATTTCCTTTGCTCTCTGGCCTCAAAACTGTAAATGTGGTTAAAAAAAAATTAGGACTGACTTCTACATGAATTTCCCATGATGATACTGAGAAAAATCAAACAGAAAAACTAATCATAGGTACAGTTTAGATTATCCACTGTTTGCTGTATGTATAAAGGGATTTTTAAGAAGCTTATTTTATAGTCAGATTAATAGAACCGGGCATGCACTTGCTCCTGTGAAACCAGCTCTAAGCACACAGCAGTTGTCTGTCCTCATGGCATTCACGCCACTGCTTTCTCCACTCTGGCCCCATAACATTTATGCCACAGTGTCACCTCTGAGTGTATCTTGTCACATGGGCCATTATTGTAGCTCTCATTCTTCACAAGTAGGTAAAAGCATTTATGCCTTCACCCCACAGTAGCCTGCAAAGCTCCTTCTGGTACTACAAAAGCTAACCCAATGCCGAACACCTTCCAGTCACTACCAACTTCATTTCTCTGTGACCAAAGGTGATATTCAACAATAGTGCTCAACCCCCAAGAGCAGTGGCAATACCCTGTATTGTTTGGAAGATCTTCAGGACACTTGTGACCAAGGTCTTGGGGAAGGTACCCCACACATGACACTATCAGGCTTAGTAAGGACATTTCAAATATGCAATGGCTACTTAAAAGCCACTTGCTGTCCTTCCCTCCCAAAGGAAGGCAATTGTGATTTATGAAGCTAAGATAAAATTTTTAAATTGGGCCAATCTCTAATACCTGCCTATCCTGGTTAAAAGGAATTGGATTTTGTACTTACATTCTGGGTTTCTGGATATTTTTCCAGGATCCACACTTAACTCTGCTAGCTATCACACAGCGTTAAACTTCATTGCAACATGACATCTAGAAACCGGACCTAGTGTGGGATTTCAAGGACCATGGGAGGAATGAATTCTGAAGTTTCACGTGTTCTATGTGTGTCAGCAGTATTTATTTTGGCCACATAGTACATATCATATCACCTTTGTTATAAATCTAAGTAGCAACAAAACACAGGCAGCAAAATTCTCAATACAGATTGTGATTCTTCTACTGATTTAACTCTTCCTACTTTTCTTAACTAGCTTATAGTAACTCACCACAGACTGATCCTCATAATGTGATAACTAGTAGAACATTAATAATATAATATTGCCTAACTTTTGATATGCAGTGAAAAAAATCCCCACATTTGATATCTTTTAGAGTTTTGGGGCTTGCTGATTTCTCAGTCTTGAATATAAATGTAAGCAACTCATTTTATTCTTCAGAGGAGACAGAAGTTTCACAAATATGTCTCCTGGGTGTTAGAAACGATCCTAAATATTTAGATTTATGGAGTCTTTTAACTTGTACAACAATCTTATGAATTTCAATACACCAATAATTCTTACTTTATTTTTTTTTTAAGAAAAGGAAACTGTAGCTCACAGAAAAGGAAAATAAAACTTGTCAAAGCCTCAAAACAGGCAGGAAAACCTTAATTTGAGCCAACCATGCTGTCTTGAGATATCATGATGTTCCCTACTGCTCAAGACTTCTTAGTATTATAGTCATACACATGTGTAAATACAAAGATATATACTGCACATGCCTAATGTATATTATGTATTTAACATAGGGTTTGATGCCTCATAAGAAATGCAATAACAAATTTCATGCATCTGTAACAGAAACCCCACCTGTTAACATACCCATAATGACCACACTACACTTGAAGGTTTATACACCTTATTTATTCATATTTTTCTTCAACACTGAGAAAAATCAAACAGAATTTTTATCTGTTTAATTTTTGGTAAGGGTATTAAATTCTTATGGACAGCAAATGTCCTTCCTACGGTTATGTTTGTGTGGAGTTTAATGTGATTAGTAGCTTTGAGGTTCCAAAGAGAAACATTTTCGCTACAGCATTCCTTTTAAAGGTGCTTCTATTCAATTGGCCTGTGTCTCGGTCCCGACCACTGGAATGCCACACTTTGTAGTGTTTCACAGGACTGTGAAAAGAGTAGAGTAAGAAAAAATACAGGAACAAAATTTAATTTTGTTTCTTGCTACCTACCCACTCCCAAGAAGCAAAAGAAGATATATTACTTATATGTATATATATTACTGTATATATGTAATCTATATGGCATTATAGATTATATTATAAATGTCCAATTTTGCTGTAGGAATGGTCATAATATGAAATAGAGAAAAAAAATAAATCAACATTATCTAATAGAAAATAAGTATGGGAGAGGACCAGGACAGGAAGCTGGCATTCTCTCACGAGATTTCCCAACCAGTTTTGCGGGTTTTCAGACTGATGACGTGGCTTCCAGGGTGCGCAGTTCGGGCCAGCAGCACGGGAGTTCGGACGTACGGCATGGAGATGAGGAGTTTTCCTTAGAAATGCTCCGGTGCGCTGTAACCTTATCCTTTCATTTTCTCTTAAAACCTTCTCTGTTTTGTAAGTGATTTTCACAAAACAAACCCCATTTAAAACATAAAAAAAAAAAGAAAATAAGTATGGTTCAATATATTAGAGCTTCAATATCCATATGGCTAGTATTGCACTGTAGTAATGTGACATCTCTATTAAGATGGCTACTAATATATCATTATGATTTTTCCCCTGCATTCATGTGATTTGTAAAAATCTAAACACATTCATTTATTACTGATATCCCCATCCCAAGCAGAGTGTATAATATCTACGAAGTTACTGAGCAAATTACATGTACAATCCAACTAAAAAATAAATACTAGGGACAGTTCAGTCATTGAAGTACCTCCTGTGCAAACAAAGACCTGGGTTCAGATTCCCACCATGAATGTAAAAGCCTGGAAAGGTGACACTAGAGGTGTCATTGGAGGGTCCTCAGAGCACAGTCACCTTTCCGTCTAACTGGTGGACACTAGGTTCAGTGAAAGACCCTATCTCAGAAAATAATGTGGACACCCAGTATTGACTTATGGACCACACACACACACACACACACACACACAAGAAATCAATATTGCTAAAGGTCTAAATACTTGATTCTGGAAGGAAAAAAAAGAGGATGGATGGAAGAGGGAAGGAGAAATGGAAAAAGAAAGAATGAATTTGTTTTGCCCCCCTAATGAAAAACAGAATTACTCAGAGATGAGCTGATTCATCCTTTTCCACTAACTTGTTAATGAAATAGAAAATGAGGACAATGTGCATGTATGGATGATTACATATGGATTATTGACCATGGTGTTTTTTAAAAAAATTCACTGCAGCCTTTCAGTGCCTTTAGAATAATATAACAGTTCATATTATATTCTTTTTAATTTTTGAATAAAGTCTCATTTTTTATCCATGTATCCCCTTGTTCAAACTCTCTTCCTCCTCCTGCCCCTCCCAGTCACTCTCTCTTCTCCCCATCTCCTTATCTCCACCCTAGCAAGGGCAGAAGATCCCAAGGCCTCAAGATGGCTCAGCCATTAAATGCTAGGCTCACAACCAAAATATTATTTTCTAAACTCATTTCTTTGATCAAAATTGCTTTGAATGAAGTCATAAAAGAAATATTGGGTCCAAAATAGTCATAAAGGCTTACTCATAGTCAACAAATACTTAAGTAAATATGTCTGGAAGAAGTATACAACTATATATACAACTATATATACTATATATACTCTACCGAAAGTTAAAATGAAACATATAGCTTTACATTAGAAAATATTCACACACTTCTGTTAAAACTATAGCTCTCCACATAAATATGGAACTTTACGACATTCAGATACAACATTTGAGTATCAATTATAATTAAAAACTAAAAAGAGTATGTCATACTGCACTATGCCATTTAATTCTTATTAAATATGACATACTTTTATGAGAAATCAGGCTGATTTAAGGTAAAAATACAAAAGAAATATTTGCCCTGCATCAACCTTGGTTGCTTAAATTTACAGATTAAAAAGACATAAACAAAGAAGAAAAGCTCTACACTGATTAACATATAAACATATTGCTCATAATTCTTCATAGAAATATAAGGTTGATAGATCTATAGACCAGACTATTAAGCAATTAGTACGTAGATAAGCAATAGTTAAAGGAGTCAATTGTTTAAAAAAAAATGGCTACAAGACTAAGCAGCTGACAACCTGGAGATCAAGAAGATGGTTTGCCTTTATTTTGAAACACAAAATGAGAGAATAAATATGAGAATTATATTCCTTATTTCTGTGAATATTCATGTAGTCATAATTGGTCCTTACAACTATTTCCTCTCACTGAGATTTTTTTAAATTTTTTTTTATTGTGAATAAAGTCACTTTTTTATCCATGTTTATCCTTATTCAAGGTCCCTTCCCCCTCCCACCCCCTCAGGTCACTCTCTCTTCTCCACATCTCCCCATCTCCTCCCCAGGATGGGCAGGAGATCCCAAGGTCCCAGTATTGCTCAGTTCAGCCTCCACTCCTGTCAGATCCAGTTTTCTCCCCACAACATTGAGACAGAGTCAGGTGTTCCTCTAGGGGGAGTGAGATCCAGGGTGTCAGTCTAAGTTGTTTCTGATCCCAAGCTGTTCAGTGGTTGTGGTTTGCAGCTTGGACATGCTTTGTTTCTTTTTCTTTAGAGTCCACTAATGAGTGAATACATCTCCTGCTTATCTTCCTGGGTTTGAGATACCTTGCACAGGAGGATATTCTCCAAAACCATCCATTTGCCTGCAAATTTTAGGATATCATTTTTTCTTACTGCTGAGTAGTGCTCCATTGTGTAGATTTCTTACTGCTAAGTAGTGCTCCATTGTGTTTGTCAATCCATAATTCAGTTGAGGAGTATCTAGGTTGTTTCCAGGTTCTTGCTATTACAAATAATGCTGCTATGAACATAATTGAGCTAATGCCATTGGAGTGTGACTGTGCATCTTTAGGGTATACACACAGAAGTGGTATTGCTGGGTCCTTGGGGAGATTTATTCTCAATTTTCTGAGAAACCGCCATACTGCATTCCAAAGTGGCTTAACAAGCTTACACTCCCACCAACATGGAGGAGTGTTCCCCTTGTTCCTCATTCTCTCCAACATAGGCTATCATCTTTGTCTTTTATTTTAGCCAATCTAACAGGTGTTAGGTGGTATCTCAAAGTTGTTTTGATTTGCATTTCTCTGATGGCTAAAGATAAAGAGCACTTTTTTCAGGTGCCGTTCAGCCATTCATAGTTCCTCTGCTGAGAATTCCCTTTTTAGATCTGTACCCCATTTTTTGATTGGGTTATTCAAGGTTTCGGGCTCTAGATTCTTGAGCTCTTTATATCTTAGAGATCAGTCCTCTATCACTTGTAGGGTTGGTGAGAATATTTTCTTTCCCATTCTGCACGCTGTCATTTTGCCCTATTGACAGTGCCCTTGGCTTTACAGAAGCTTCTCAGTTTCAGTAGGTCCCACTTATTGATGGTTGGTCTTAGTGTCTGTGCCACTGGTGTTATATTTAGGAAGTGCTTGCCTATGCCAATTCATAGAAGGGTATTTCCCACTTTCTTTTCTATCAAGTTCAGAGTGGCTGGGTTTATGTTGAGGTCTTTGATCCACTTGGATTTGAGTTTTGTGCAGGGTGACAGGCTTGGATCTATTTACATTTTTCTACACACTACCAACCAGCTATGCCAACACTATTTGTTAAATATACTATCTTTTTTCCATTGAATATTTTGTGCCTCTTTTTTGAAGATCAGGTGTTCATAGTTTTTTAGGTTAATGCTTGGTTCCTCAATTCTATTCCATTGATCCACAAGTCTGTTTTTATGCCAGGTTGTTTTTATTACTGTAGCTCTATAGTATAACTTGAATTCAGGGATGATGATACCTCCTGAGGTTCCTGTGTTGAGTTAAATTGTTCTGGCAATCCTGGCTTTCCTGTTATTCCAAATGAAATTGAGTATTGTTCTTTCAAGGTTCGTATAATATTGTGTTGGGATTTTGATGGTAATTGAATTAGAATCTGCAAATTACTTTTGGTAGGATTGCCATTTTTACTATGTTGATCCTACCTATCCAGGAATATGGGAGAGCTTTCCATTTTCTGATATCCTCTTGAATTTCTTTCTTCAGTAATTTAAAATCTTTGTCAAACAGATTTGTTACTTCTTTGGTTATTTTTACTCCAAGGTATTCAATGCTATTTGCAGTTATTATAAAGGGTGATGTTTCCCTTATTTCTCTTTCAGCCCTTTTATCTTTAGTGTATAGAAGGGCTACTGATTTTTTTTGAGTTAACCTTGTATCCTGCTACATTGCTGAATGTGTTTATCAGCTGTAGAAGTTCCCTGGTAGAATTTTGTGGGTCACTTACATATACAATCATATCATCTGCAAGTAGAGATAGTTTCACTTCTTTTCCAATTTATATTCCTTTTGTTCTCTTATTGCTTTAGCTCAAACGTCGAGAACTATATTGAATAGATAAGGGGAGAGAGGACATTCTTGTCTAGTTCCTGATTTTAGTGGAATTGCTTTGAGATTTTCTCCATTAAGTTTGATGTTGGCTGTCGGCTTCTTGTAAATCGCCTTTATTATATTGAGATATTTTCCCTGTATTCCTGATCCCTCCAGAACTTTTATCATAAAGAAGTGTCAAATTTTGTGAAACCCTTTTTCAGCATTTAAGTATATGATCATGTGGTTTTTTTCCTTTAGTTTGTTTATATGATGGATGACATTTATGGTTTTTCATATGTTGAACTATCCCTGCAATTCTAGGATGAAGCCTACTTGGTCATGGTACATGATATTTTTTATATATTGTTGTATACATTTTGCCAAAATTTTTTTGAGATTTTTAGCATCAATATTTATGAGGGAAATTGGTCTGTAGTTCTCCTTCTTTGTTGTGTCTTTGATTGGCTTGGGTATTAGGGTAATTGTGGCCTCATAAAAGGAATTTGGCAATATTCAAACTTCAGTTTCTACTGTGTGAAATATTTTGAGGAGCAATCTTAGTAATTTGTCTTTGAATGTCTGGTAGAATTCTGCACTGAAACCATCTGGACCTGAGATTTTTTTTTTTCTCGGGAGGCTTTTAATGACAGCTTCAATTTCCTTAAGGGTTTAGGTGTGTTTAGATAATTAATCTGATCTTCATTTAATTTTGGTAAATGGTACCTGTCCAAAAAACTGACCATTTCTTCTAGGTTTTCCATTTTTGTGGAATATAGATTTTCAAAGTATGATCTGATAATTCTCTGGATTTCCTGGGGGTCTGTTGTTATGTCCCCGTTTTCATCTCTAATTCTGTTGATTTGGATACTCTCTCTCTTCTTTTTGATTAGATTGGATAAGGGCTTATCTATCTTGCTGACTTTCTCAAAGAACCAACTCTTTGACTCATTGATTCTTTGTATTTATTTTGTTTCAATTGTATTGATTTCAACTCTAAGTTTGATTATTTCCTGCCATCTATTCCTTCTAGGTGAGTTTGCTTCTAATTGTTCTAAGGTTTTTCACTTGAGCTGTTACCACAGAATGCCTGCCAACTCATGGAAACTAAACATCACTCAGATGAGCCATCTCTGTGTCTAGAAAGAAATTAAGAAAGAAATCAAAGTCTTCCTAGAATTTAATGAAAACGAATTCACAATGTACTCAAACTTGTGGGACACAATGAAAGCTGTCTTATGAGAAAAATTTATAGCGGTAGATGCCTATATGAAAAGCCTAGAGAAAACTCACACTGAGATTTCTTTATCTTCAGCAAGAACCTAACTGGTTATCATTCTTTGGCTGGCAAGTTGACCAAGCAATTCCTGGAGGCTACTAATTGTTTGCCCTTCTTCCTAGATTTGGATTGTGCTATATCACTTGCTTAATCACAGATTATGATAGTACTAAAAGATCACCTCATCCATGTCTCCAGTTCATGGTGCTAACTCACTTTACCCTTGACAGCCAGGGTCATTCTCTGCAGTGGCATAGCAATTTACTTTTTTACCTAAAAACTCAAAGAGATGAGACCAGCTAACAGTCATAACTTACCCTTCCATTGGTCAGCATTGTCTTTTGGTACTTTCTTTTATAAGTGAGACCTCTGAGCCTCCAGAACATAAAGTTTGAAAGACATTAAGAAAAATAAATGCTGGTGAATCACTAGCATTAATATTGTGACTTCCTTCCCAATTTCATGATTCCTTGAACGGTGATTCTGAATATGAGATACGTAGATATTGACTCAGTGTAAAGTATTAGCCACCAACTACTATTATCACTGAATCATCAAAAATCTGTTCCATTCTTCTTTCAACCTACATGCTCCAGGATTCTTTTTTTAAAAAATATTAAAGCCTGTTAAAATTCTCACATATTTTGACTAGCTCAGTTTTTTCTGTCATGGTAGGCCCCTTTATGGACTCAGTTTGCTCACTGACCTCCTCACTCAATGACATGAATCATGTGTATTAAAATTTATGAACATGCTGACAAGTACTCTAAACACTAGAGCTAGTATGTAAAGTACCACAGCCTTGCCTTGTTTATCTTTAGGTATTTCATGCTTTTGTGAGCCTCATGTGTACCCCTCAGATTTTATCTCCTCTTCCTCTGAATTCTGTATGTTAGAAAATGCATATGAAATATTTCTAAAATAAAACTAAGTTGGCATCTTTGATTTTGAAAAAGAGTGAGAGAGAAATATGAGAGGGTAGGGAGGAAGGTTGGTGATGTAATCATATTATGATCTCAAAAATAAAAGAAATAATTTACAAAAAAGAAAAATATTAAAGCCATTAAATTCCACAAGCAATTGTCACATATTTTTTGCTCTAAAATTTTGGTTAGAAACAATCTGATATGGAGTACTATTGCAAGTTGCTTTTCTGATGATATGTCAAAAACATATCTGCTAAAATCACCTTCAGATAAGCATTAATGGGAACAAAAATAACTTGAGGAGAACAGGGTTTACTTGGCTTTCATTTCCAGGTCACAGTCTATCATCAAAGAAGGCAGAACAAGACCTCAAAGCAGAACTGACGCAGAAACCACAGAGGAATGCTGCTTACGGATGCCTCTCTGGATTGCTCTCTGAGTCATGCTCAGTTACTTCCTTACACAGCTCAGACCCACCACCTTGGGAGAAGTCCACTGATTCTTTGGGGAGAAACTATACTTAGGGAAGCAAACTCAATATCTGGACCATTTGTTCCAATAGGGACAAAATGTTTTTCTTCCCATGAGAATGCAGGGCAACTTAATCAAACTGCCACTGAGTATCAGGAAATGGTGCCATTTTGGGGTTTCCATATTTATTTCTCCCAGTGAGAGATTAAATTCTTATCAATGGCTATCACAGTGGTTCTCAACCTTCCTATTTCTGAAATTCTTTAATAAAGTTCTTCATGTTGTGATGACCCTCAACTACAAAATGCTTTTTGTTGCTACTTTACAACTGTAATTTTGCTACTGTTGTGAATGATAATGTAACTATCTATTTTTTAATGGTCTTAGATGATCCCTATGAAAGGGTCATTCAACCCCAAGTAATTACAATCCACAGGTTGAGAATTACTGGTCTATTGCCAGATTTGTCTTGGTGAGTGGAAGTCCATGTTCCTGAGACCAGCTAGTACCACTTTCATGGTCACATTATCAGCCTTCTAGGCAATGAGAGGATAACTGCAGAAATTGGTGAGTTACTGGTACTCACAAAATATATTATCTTGACCAGTCAATTATTAAAACCCTCATCTGCTAAAATCATCTTTAGGTAAACATCGATGGGAACAAAATTTGTGGTTTTGTTCAGTGAAGGAGATCTATACTTATACTTCTTCCCAAAATTTTCTTGGCAACAATTTTCTAATCACATTCCATCCAAATCCCTGATTATCTGTCCCAACATTTGTCTCCACACCATGAATTGGTGTATAACCAAATATACTGCCAGTATTTTTCCAGGCTATGTAAACCAGCAGATTCATTGCTCAAAGTTCTCCCCAATGGAATAACTCCCTTCACAGCTTTCCTTCACAAGTGTCCAGGAAAAGACTAGAATGCTCTGATTGTTTACTTGGCACGTGGGAGCACAATAATCTGTGCATTGATCTACATCTTGTCTGCTTATGTCAGCTGACCATAGGGGATGCTCCCAGACCACAAGGACAGTGGTGTGGCAGGACTAGAGATCGAGACACGTAGGAACTCTCAGCATACTCAACTTCCATTTCCCTCACTTGTGCTTTCAGTGCTAAGTTTTATACAAAGCCTTTCTGTTTTTTAATGGAGTGCTGTTGTGTATATTTCAGTGTATGGCTTGGCAGGAGACATATCATTCAATTCATGATGAAAGCACTAGCTCACACAGCAGTTGATTGCCTGTGGTAAAGTATATGTCTCCACTAAGGCCTATGGAAGGCCAAGAACTAATCTTCACAAAGAATTTGAATAGTTATCTGAAAAATGTGTCAAGGATTTGCTCCCAAGAATTTGCCTGTGCTGTGGGTCATATAAAGTGCCTATAGAAGTCTCTAAACAGCATGCTTATCCACTTCCAACATCAAGAGCCATTGGATCTACTAGGCAATATGGCTCAGAAGCACCAGCTCATCCTTTGCCTTAGAAGAGATAGCTCAACATGTTCCATGGAGATTTATCCTACACAGCTTTCCTGAATTTATTTTTATGTTTTATTTACACCCCTCATCATGCAATGTCTTACAATAAGTACAGAATGGTCATTACTTCTTGCTTTGGAGGGTTTCATCAGCATTGGGGTTATTTTCTTTTCTCAAGCAGAGGACCTGTACTTAGTGCAGCACCTGCAATTGGAGGCATCACCAGGCTAATGCTGTAATAATCACCATCATTCTACCAAGCCCATCATATAGAGAATCCACTCAGATTGATTGGTGGAGTGGAGTGTGGGTGCAGTCTCTACATTCCCACTTGAATGCATCATTGGTTTTAGTTTAATGCTTTCTTATTTTCAGTCAATTCCAGTGGCTTTTGTCTGGCTTTCCCTATATATAATATTAGTTTTTGCTCTTTCAGTCAAGGAATAAAAGCAGAGTTTTTTCCAAATACTAGGAATGTCTCCTTTAAGTATTCTTTATATACCTGTGTAATCATGAGGTATGTCCAGAGACTATAAAATGGACCTGAGCCAAAACTCTAGTGATAGCCTGACTTCCACAAGTCTCTATTTTGGTTAGTGGACAAAAATGATATCTTTACCCTGCAGGAATTAGTGTCCACTCAGTGGTCACTGAAAGGTTTGATTTTTCACTGTAGTTTCTGGTAAGTACCTATCATCTTTTCAGGAAAGACTGAAGAAAGATCACCAGCATAAACATTTAATGCTTTATGGAGGACTAGAGGACTTCCTTTGGGAGCATTGTCCTCCCCTTCATTCAGGCAGTTCTGAATCTGAAAATGGGCTCAGGTCACAGAGATAATGAAGGAAATACTGTTTTCCACTTTCATGATTCACTGCTGGATATTTTTGCTCATTCAGATCAAGAAAGAATTCTTTTCACTTTTTATCGTATTACTTCTGGCAACACTGACCAACTAGCCAGGAATGAGGATCATGGCTCAGATAGTCTCATTGCATCACTTGTAAGAACAGTCTTTATCCCTGCCATCATGAAATCCAATCACGCACATTGTATTTAGGTTTTTTTTTAGTTTTATTTTTTATTTAAAAGGTTTTTTTCTAATTTTATATAACAACCACAATTCTCATCCCCTCCCCTCTCCTACTATCTTCTCTTCACACTACCCCTCATTCCTTCTCAGGGAGTGAATATAGTCTGCATATCAAGTTGAGGCAGGACTAAACCCATCCACCATATGAAGGCTGAGCAAGGTATCCCTTTGTAGGGAATGGGCTCCAAAAAGCCAATTAATGCACCAGAGATAAACCCTGGTCCCACTGCCAGAGGCCCCACAATCTGCCCAAGCCACACACTGTCTTCCACATTCAGAGTGCTTAGTTCAGTCTCATGCAGGTTTCCAACTATCAATCCAGAGCCAATGAGCTCCCAGTAGCTCAACTGTCTCTGTGGTTTTCCCCATCTTGATCTTGACCCCTTGGCTTATATATATAATCCCTCCTCACTCTCTTTGACTGGACTGGAATTTGGGAAGAATTCTATGGCTTTTTAAAGTTTCTGTCACTTAACTTTTCTTGTTTTTTTTTTCTCTCATTTATTCATTGTATTTAATTCTTAGAAGTGGATGTCATAATAGGAAATTCAGTGGAATTTTAGGAGACCAAATGCAGATGGATACCAAATCCAAATAGTTTAATCTACACAATGGAGTACTACACAACATTAAAAAAAAAAAAAGATATTCTAAAATTCTCAGGCAAATGGATGGATTTGGAGAATATTCTCCTGAATGAGGTCTCAGAACCCAGAAGGATACACAGGGGATGTACTCACTCTTTAGTGGACCTTAAGCAAAAACATTCTTATTTCATTGAATGAGAGGAAATCTTTAGCATGAATGTATTTAGGTTTTCTAATGCAGTCCTCAATAAAATATTTGTCTCACAAGAGCAGCCACAATAGAACATGCTAAGGATGCTAGGGGTCTTCTTAAAAATTTATTTTTCAATATATGTGTATTATGCCATTTGTGAGCAAGTAGCCTTAAATCTATTCAAACTCTACCATCTATGAAGGCTTTGAATCTTAACTCCATGGTTAAACCAGGGCAAAGAAATTGGTCTTTCTAACCTACTGTGAAATATCCTTTACCCTATTTTAACCAAATAAGTAAACACTGAGATTCTCTTCTAGCTAACAAAGCTCACCCAGTATGAAATGTGATTCTCTGCTTATTGGGTCCAATCAATAATGTCAACCTAATCCAACAACCTATCCACTTCTTCCCACCATTGTCCCAGACCCTGCCTTCCATTCCCATGAATCTACAATGGATTTTTATCTCAGTTAACAGCTTGGTGGTGTTCAGAATATAGCACATCTCCTCACAGGTCACATTTTGTAGCTCTCATTTAGGATCTCAAAAAAAAATCAAGTTCAAGTATAAGTCTAGAAGTGTATTAGTTACTTTTCTGGGTGCTATGTAAAAAAATACCCAACAAAAAGAGCTAAAGGAAGATGGGGTGTGTTTTTCTCGGGGCTTGAGGGTATAGTTCTTCCCCTTAGTGGCAGGAAAGACAATGCCTTACTACTTTTCCATCCAGGAAATAAACAAGTGATAAGTGCTAGTACGCACATCACTTTCTCCTCTTGCAAATGATTTTAAATTTTTTTAGATTATAATATAATTGCATCATAATCTCATCTGAGACCATAGCCCAAGGGATGGTGACACCCACCTTCAGACCTCTCTGGAAAAAAAAACCCTCACATACACAACCAAAATCTGTCTCTTGAGTGATTCTGAATCCAATCAGGTTGACAGGAAAGACTGACTGCAGCACATAGGATTGGCAGTGGGGTTTGGTGATGGGGAGGCTTTGTCTTGTTTTATATAGGAACAGCATCAGTTTCATTAGAGGTGGACGGACTGTTGTCAGTAACAAAAAAGGCTCATCATGATAGAATGTTTCCTTGGCCATCAAGCTCCTCCCACATGTCAGCATTCCTGAAATGCCATTAGAGCCCAAAACCCTAAATAACCCAATTAAAAGATGGGGTTCAGAACTAAAAAGGAATTTCTCAACAGAAGAATTACAAATGGCTGAAAGGCACTTGAAAAATGCTCGACATCTTTGGCCATCAGAGAAATGCTAATCAAGCAACTTTGAGATACCACCTTACACCTGTCAGATTGGCTAAGATAGAAGACTAACATTTCACTGGCTATAATATTCAACATATAGTAAAAGTGTCATTGAAAAGAAAGAACTCAGTAATGAAGTTTGGCATTGGTGCCTAAAAGAAATATCAGATTCTGGACGGCTCTGTCCTATCGGGAGGGGGTTTATTTAGCACATATGATGAGTGGAGAGTTACTCAAAGGAGAGACAATATTGTTTCCTTTAGAGAGATTTTACCCTGAAAGAGAAAGGTACAGGAAATGGGCAATAAAAAGCAAACAAACAATATGTTTTCAGTAATAGGCATTTTCAAAAGCAACAATCGAAGAGTTGGTTTATGGAAGAAAAGATGCCATATGCTAGTAAGGGAGTGTTTCTGCAAGAACCATCTTTTGAAAGGAGTCTCTATAAAACACTCCTACAAAAGCAAATTATTGGAGAAAGTGGTTTTACGTTTTGTTTTCATTTTTAGTTCACAGCTCTAGAGTAAAGTCCTTTGGCAAGAGCTAAAGCGTATAATCACAGGAAACAAGGAATGTCAAATGCAGTGTAGGGCCAAAGCCCAAGGAATAATGCTGCCCACATTTAAGATGTGTCTTCCTGCCTCAATTAACCTAAAAAACATAATTCCTGAAATGCATGCCTGTAAAACAAATAATCTCTCAAAGATGCACCTGGAGGCCTGCCTCCCAATATATTTCAGATCCTGTCAAGTTGACAATGTATTTAGGACAATTGGACTATGACAGTCAGCCATTTAAAGATTTGTAAAAAGAGTTTGAGCAAGAACTTCTGGTCCAAAGGCACAAGAGTGAAGATCAACTTGATGTTAGAGGAAACAAGGAAGGTGTCTGAAGTTCTGTGCCTCCTCTGCTCATATAAGATGCAAGAGGGTCTGAGATAAAGGGAAGGGAGTGATGCATGAAGGCTCAGGTGCATCTGCATAAAGAAATTCAGTTAAAGGGTAGTGAGAACACCCCAGATCTCTTATTCTTGAAGTGATCTGATTCAGCCACTAATTCTGTCACTTTTTCTAACACCTTCCAATCAACCCCCAAATACCACCAATAACCTTTAACCTCAAATACCATGTCACTGCTGATACATGACTCCTTTACCTGGTGCATAACTTCCGAGAGAGCAGAGATATCTAATTTATGGCTTCCTTGGCAACAAACTTCACTCCTGATTATCCACAGGAGTAAATGGGTGTTGATAAAGAATTGAAAGAATGAAAAACACTCAAAGGAATAGAGAGTAACTACATGCTTGTAATTAAGATCCATCATGCCTTCAAATTCTCTGTCATCTAATTCATGAAAAGAGTGTGAAATCTAAGCCACTGTGAGAAGCAAGAGATTAGAGAATGGATCAAAAATGGACAGATTGTCCAGTGCTGACCTGGGAAGGTTAACGGCAGAGCTGTCATGTCAAAGGTGGAGTGGAAGAGTTTGGAATTTGGAATTGAGGGGGAAGCAGGTAAGAGAAAGTTTTGTTCTGAGTCAACTGATAAAAAGCAGAAGCAAGAGCAATGCCCAGTAGGTAAATAATTGCAGGGTATGCTGTGGGATGCACCCAGAAAGAACTGCAGGAGCTCAGTGAAATCTAATAAAGAAAAGAAGTTTGGGGCAAAGAGTGAGAGTAGACACTGAGGTAACAAAAGAAAAAGTAGATAAGGGGAAAATGACATGAAATGTTTACTAAGAATAACAAGATAGTATAAACACTGGACCAGTAAATTATATTAACAATATCTGAATAAATTAAGATCAAAATACTAGAAATAAGCCGAGGAAAGCACTGAGTGCTGCCATCATCCACTTACAAAAATTAAAATATAAATCTATTGCTTTTTTTTCTGAACCTCTCTGGCTCCTGACATGCAGAGCAGGAGACAGGATTCTACAACTCCGTCTGTTTGTGGATGGGACCATCCAATTTGTCTAGGTCAAGACTGACCTGTGATTGTCAACACAGGACTGCTCAGGCTCTTATTGGCTTCATCCTAGAATAGACACTAGAGTGGCAGTAGGCAGCTGCTCTGTCATACTGGAACAATAAGTAGATCTTGGCTATACTAAGCCACTGTGCCCTTAGAATTGCTTATGACTATGATGACATCTTACCTTAAGTGATAACTGAACATCACTGGAGAGGGTAGAAAGATAGGTGTGAAATGAGATTCACTCTTGCCATAGGGGAAATGAAAAAGTTGAAGATCTTTACAGATGGAAAAGGCATGAAGCTAGAAAATAATAATGATCAACTTACAACACACTTACTCACACAGGCTGGGCTGCGGAGTGGAGCCTGCAGACTTTACTGCAGAGGTGATGACCTGCAGATCTGTGTTTCACCTGCTGCAAAGCAGGGCACACTCTCTGCTTTAGGAGGCTGCTGGGCCTCAGATGGACCACTGCCCTTCTCCTCTTCCCCTTCTGTAGAGTTTACACAAACTAGTTTTATTTGCCTGAGGGTCAGATTTGGACAGAGAATGGCCCTTCCAGAGCTTCAGTAATATGATGCCTGTGTCATAGTAGAAAATAGAAAGAAATGATCAGAGCCCAAAGAAAAAGTAGGACAACAATTTACCGCCATGAAAGAACAAATGCTTGATTGGGTTCTGACAAGAAGGATGTATTTACAGAAATAAAACCTGGCTTACAAGAATGAAGCAGAAATTGATTTTCCATATGGGGCATATCAATGTAGAGATTAGTAAATGGAAAAGAGGACAAGAAAAGGAGAGAGTCCATTTTTGTTCCAGCAACTGCCCATGCTCCTGGCTCTCTCCCTGCGGGAGAAAGAGAAACGAGAAATGCACAGGAAAAGGGTCTCTTTTTAAACTCTCTGCAAACTTGTAGGAATTAATTAATTTCCTTATGTTTGGTGGCATCTTTAATCCTATGACTAGAGGGACAGAGGCAGGCAAATCTGTGAGTTCAAGACCACCCTAATCTATGCAGGAAGTTCAAGGCCAACCAGGACTCCATCATTAAACCTGGTCTCAAAAACAAAAAAAATTCCTGTTAGGTGTGTTACTTAAAATTGTATTTGAGATAATTGTTTCAGTAATTTAAGTAAAATTCTTGGTGAATTTTAAAAATATTTTATACTGCTTTGGGGAATTTTATATAGTATATTTTAACCATATTACTGAAGGTACCATAAATATTAGTCATAGAAGATAGAGAATTCAAGTTGGTAATGCCCAGGATGTTTTCTCTCTGCTAACTGGATTTCATAGTACCAGAAGATGTCATGTAGGCTGCTGTGGAGTAGAGGGGGAGTCAGTAGTCTTAATTATTGGGGTACCCTATGAACTGTAGTTATGACCTTCATGGCATAACAGTAGTGCATATGTTACATGGTAACCAGTTACTTTCTGATTGGATTTAACTCTCGCCAGAAAACCATGGTTGCAGAGCACATTCTGAAGCTACTATTATTTTGCTAAATGAACACAGAATCTAAGCTTTTCTCTAAGCTCATATCTCACTGTTAAGCTTAAATAGAAAATATAGTCACCAATGCTTATACCTGAAACTAATCATTATGTTCTTCTCATTTTTTCTTAGTTTTTGAAAAAAGACACACAGAGTAGTAAAAATGAGTTCTTTTAGAAATTTTATGTCACACAAAAAAAAGAGAAATCTTACTGCTTCAGAAAAAGGCACTACCAGGACATATACTAAAGTTTTGACTGAGTTGCACCTAAATCAGAGGAATACAATGATCACACTGAGTCAGAGTTTAAATCTGCCAAATCTGCCTTGCTTTATTCTCTGGCCATGATGCGAAAGCTCCTGGTGACTATATTTAATAGAGAAAGAGAAGCTTAAAAAGGCAAATGGATAGAGGAAGGTTATGGAGGTGGCTGCATGGTTAGCATCCTGGTGTCTTTAGAGCACAGGTTGTGTGTGGGCCCCCAACCAAGGCTCCTGTGTTTATAAAAACACTTTAATTAAGAGCTGAGTTACAAGTCGTTTGTCTGGCCTTAGATTTTGGTACTCCCAGTTGCTCTTGTGGGACTGTGATCAAATCCTACAAAATTCTTACATCTCAATAATTTTCATCCATAGGAAGAAAATTTAGAGGTGTTTTCTAAGGTTATTATGATTACAGGTAAAGACCATTAGCATTAACCCAATTATCTTTGAATTTTTTCTTTTCAAATTATATTGCAAATCCTCATTTTTTTTCCCTTAGGCCTTTTCTCTTTTTAGTTGTGATACTTGTAATTGAAGGTAGAGTCTTTCACACTTTCACATGCTGGGTAAGCAACTGCGCTGGCTGATTTTATCAACCTGATACATTGAGCTACCTGGGAACTGGGGAATTTCCTTGATTAATTATTGATGTGGGAGAATCTAGCCCTCTGTATGCAGTGCCACCCGTGGGTATGTTCTTGGTCCTGGGAGATATATATATATCGCCAGCTGAGTATGCTTCCAGGAGCAAACCAGGAAGCAACATTCCTTCATCGCCTCTGCTTCAGTTCTTGTTTCCAAGATACACCTTGAGTTCTTGCCTGGCTTCTTTTGATGATAGACGGTAACCCCTTTCTCCAAAAGTTGCTTTGGGTTATGGTGTTTATCACAACAACTGAAAACAAGCAAGACTTCCCCCCTAACACTGAGCTTTGTCTCTAGACCATTACTATTCAGAATGGGGTGTGGATCAGTGTTATTTCTCCTTGCGCTCCTGGGACTGCACAGTAGTATCTTAGCTTCTCACAGAAATGCTTTGTACATCTCCAGTGCAACCATTTAAATAGGCCTTGGCTCTTGGCGCCCGCCCCGTCCACATGGGATAAGAAGAGAGAGGAAGGGAAGAATTCCAACCTACCGACTAAAATTTTGAAAAAGTGACTACTATTTTGATTTACTTTATTTCAAATGATGACAATATTGTGTAGACTGTTTAAAACAAGAACAACCACACTCCTCTGAAATCTACAGGAAATTATTTACTTTAGAAAAGGACCTTGACCTTTAATGGAAACAACTATTAATATTAAAGAAATCATTTGTTTACACTCAGATGGGCCTCACAAATATCCTACTCTGTTTCTGAGTAAGCTAAGGTTGAAAAGACTCCTAAATACCTCACACCAGATACTTTCTTATATGGCTGAAAAGTGTGGGAGGTGGAGAAAATTTAGAAACCATTTGTCCCCGGAACCCAGATACCTTGCCATTATACTGAATTGCTTCTCAGATTGTCACAGTGTCTTAAGGCTGATTGCATGAGACTTTGGGATTTTATAGTCTTACTGTTTTGTATTTCTACTTATAAATCTGAAGTGAAGAAAAGTTAAATAACCTGCCCAAGGTTATACATGTCCACATTTTTTCTCAACATAATAACCCACTCTAGTTGAAATTCACATCTAGAATTTATACAGAATAATGAGGAAGTCATGACATTTTTTAATTGAAGGTCTGATAAAAGAATCATTTTGATCTTGAATTTTTATATCATGTCCAGGAGTGAAAGGTAGAAAGTAGTGTAATCCAAAAAAGTTCTTATCTTTACCAAGCCTCCTTTATCATGAAAGAAGGAAACCATCCCTTAGGCTGAAACTGTTTTAAATAGACCATGGTCATTTACTTTGTGAAAAACATCTTTGAGGCTTTAAGGGAAAAGAGATGGCATGGCTGACTTAACTCACTGAACTTTAACCTACACCCACTCCATGACTTCAAGAGAAGTGCACTCTTCCCCCTGTGCGTGTCATATATCCTACAAGACCTTCCAGGTCAGTTCACTGTAGCTCCAGGTATGGCATACCATGTCATTTCAGAAGAACAGTTAATTTTATTTTTAACTGTCAAACTTTTCACTGCACCATCTTTCCAGGTTAAAGTGTATATATTATCAGAATGACCCAATTTCAAAGCCAGAAAATTGTTTTCCTTGAAACAATTCTGTTTAGCCTTTTATAAAATAAAAAAAGGAAAATATCTGGATCACTTTTCTTAAAACTGCACACCATGTCTGAGCGCAATTTTTAATTGCATCTATTGGCTAGAGGTCCTGCACCCTCACTGACTTGGTGTTTTCAGTTAACTTCCTAGCACCTTTAAACGTCAGCTTCACTGAATATAAAATAAGAGATATAACAAAACCTACCCTGAGGACTGTTAGGAGCTAGATTCCAAACTCTTATAAAATATTAAAGGCAGCCTTTGGTTCTCAGTACATTTTTGACATCGTATTCATAAATTTGGTATTTAATTTTGATGTTTTTTTCAATATTCAAGGTTTGAATTTTCACTCAAAAGCTACTTCTTTCTTCATCGTCTGTGTTTTAGCGAGAACACGGGACAAATGTGAGGGATAAATGGTTTTAGAGCCTACATCTCACACTCTGAGCATTTATCTATTCATCTAACACATACTCACCAGGAATCTAAGGGAATCTAAAAGGCAAGCCCTACTCCAGGCTCTGGAGCTATGGAAGTGAACAGAAAAGAGTGAAGGGCTAGGGTTAGGGTTAGATTGAAGTTACATAACCATGCTTGCATTCTATTACAAAACACAATAAAGAAGTAGAACTGTAGTTTAATAGAAATAAGTGTTTAAGTAAAATATAATGTGGAAATGGCACATGATGTATTTGGATTTCACATACAAGAGTTTTAAAGAAGTAGGTCATAAATAGACAATTTTAGATAGGATGACACAAGAAAGACTTCCCAAGAAGCCAAATTTTAATAAATCTGTGCAGTGTTAAAATGTAAATACTATGGCTCTCCATTCTGTCCTGTACCATCAGTCTTCTGATAAGCACTAACTGTATTACCATGTATGTGTTGTGTATCCTTTATTCTATGTGTCCAAACTCAAACCATCATTGACCACCCTCCAAATCTACTGTATATGTGATGTTTTCTATGCTACCCTCCTGTAACTCAGGTAAGCAATTAACTATAACACAGTTAAAGCTTGCTTTCTGTTCCTGTCATACATACAAGGCTGTATCATTGTGCAGAGTCCACTTCCTACAAGATTTACCTCCATAATCTCTTCCCATCAGTCTTTATTTTTCTGTTAATGCCACTATAGATGAGATGCATCTTTGATAACATGTCTATTTTATTCTCTTACCTGGTGGCTTGTCCAATTTCTCAGCCAGGCTCCGTAGACATCAATGGGCTATCAGCTCATAGCTTCAGTATCTTCACTAATATTTTCTCTGAAATGATAAAACTGAAACAGTGACATATTGGGCAGCTTGAAATCATCTTAATTTAGTGAAGCAAGAATGCCTAGTCTCTGCCTCTGAGTCAGATGGCCTTCTGCATTGAAGCAGAAAGGCCATAATAACAGCACAGGAATGGATGACACCCTCAAAAAAGCTGATGGATTGTTCTCTTCACATAAAATTTTTTGTTTTCTGCTGTGGTTATGATCTGTCTATGTGCTCACAACAACCACTAGGGAGAGACAGACCACTTGCATGCTCTGCTTCAATACAAAAACTCCCCATACCTAAACAGAATCCAGCATTCTTGCTAAAACACAGACAATGAAGAAAAAAGTAGCTTTTGAGTGAACATCAGATAATTCTTGCCCAATTCTCTACCAAATAAACATTTGCATACATATGAAAGTCTTTAAGAGGAACTTACATTTCTTTCAGTAGTGTACTTCTCAACCACTTGTGTTCCAGACACTTTTGTCTTCAGTGGATCTCAATGTGTAACCAAGGGAACAGGGACAGAGACCAGCGACCAACATATGATTTGGTGTTTTCATCCTAATCTCACACAAATCACAGAGGAGTTTTCTGAAGACCACTTGCTATGTATTATTCAGCAGATTCAATGCAAAAGGTGGAATTAGAATCTATTAAGGCAAATATTAAAGGGATTTTCAAAAACGTACATATTGCCATTCTTTTCATCAAAGTTACTTTTAGAAACTATTTCCATTTTCATTAAAACACAGTCTGTCGCACATAGTGAAAAATTACTGTGTTCAAATGAATTTAAATATTTAAAAATTCCACTGCGGGTTTTAGTTTTACATTTGATAAATATTGAAACGTGTAATGTACCTAAATAGAAGCTCCTTGGGTTGTTCAGCAGTTTTAGGATCCTAAAATGGTCCTGTAAACAAACGGTTGGAGAAGTGATATCTCATCTTTTCTCAGTGCCTCTACCATTAATATGAATTCCTAAAAATTCACTATTAAGACTTAGGCTGGGTGAATTCTCCTCAGTTCATTGAGTATCACTGTTTGTGCATTTCCATTGTTATAAAACAAGTTAACCAACAATTGGGCAGTTTAAAAGTCAAGAGGTTGGTAGAGTATGAACTTCTGGAATTCTGGGTGCTTGAATCCCTGAATGCATCACATGTGGAAAGTATGGCAAGCACCTACTAGATGATCATCTCATTCCTATGCACAATCCACTGTTTCACTTGAATTTGAACATAATCATTAAGAATTCCAAATTGATAGCAATGTATGCAGGCCATGCATGAACAGGTCCCATGTATCCATGAAACTTGTCCTGCCCATCACTTTTACTGTAGCAAAACAAACAGTTTACAGAACCAACTTCACGCTGAACATGATAGGATTACAGAAAAAAGCAAGACTAAGAGGCAGAAGTCAGTGGGACTGCCCACCACATATTTACACTTTGAACTTACTCCTTTTCCCTGTGATATCTTGCTGTCATTGTATGGTTTTTATTTGTTTGTTTATTTTTCAGTGAGAAAATACTCTGTCCAAAACAACTTGAGTACCATGGGGTTTGTTTTGCCTTACATTTCTAGGTGACTGTCAACAATTAAAGAAAGTCAGGGCAGGGACTCAGGGAAGGAACCTAAATGCAGGAATCATGGAGGCTCACTCTACTGACTTGTTAGCTGTCTTTCTCATCCATCCCAGGCCCATCTGCTTAGGGAATGTTTGTGTCCGCAGTGAATGGTTAAGGACCCCTACATCAATTAGCAATAAGAAAAATGTTCCACAGGTATGCCTACAGGCTAATCTGATGAAGACAAAATTTTGATTTGAGGTTCCTTCTTCTCAGGTTTAGTTGACAACCAAAATTAGCCATCACAGTTACATATATTCAAATTATCTTTTAGGCTAAATCTCCCTAATAATAGTACTTCCCTGATATATACCTGGCATTCTTTTCTTGAACATAATATGTTACTTATAATTAGCACTGGATTTATACTTTTAGATAAATAAGCAAATGAATAATTCAATGTAACTTTAATTTCAATTATGAGTGTTTAGAAATAAACATTATGTACTATGGCCTTAATATTTTTATCAAATGGTGTACAATTAAGACACTCTATTTTTACCATTCCAAAGCCTGTGCTTACTCACACCATATTTATTAATTTCTCTCTTTTCTATTTTCTGTCTTGTCATGGTCTGCCCTCTCTGTTAGAATAGGTTCTTTCTGACATCTTTAAAATTTTTATTTGGGTTATTGTCTGCAAAAGAAAATTAGTGATATGGGACAGCTAAAACATATCTGGAGAATGAGATCCATTTATGTTTTAGGATTTGGTTTTGGTTTTTCTTATTTTGTTTTGGGAATTTTTTTTGGTCTGTTTTAATATGGTGGAGGACTACACCCTTTTAATGGCTTGCACATGTGGTCAAGCATTGTATAGATAAAGAATGCTTCACAGTTCCTGTATTCAGTTCTCAGAAAAAGAAATAAAAAATAAGCAGAAGCCTTTGTAGATCTAAGCATTTTCTTCAGTTTTCTTCATCGGTCTCTTCACAATGCGTAAGCATTCACTTCCATATCTGTTTCAGGGGTTTTTTATAATGACAGAAATTGAGTCCTTGTTTCCAAGGAGCAGAATACAAAATGCATCAGTGTGCCATTGAAGAGAAACTATTTTGTCGGCTTTGTTTATGCACTCAAGATAATAGTGTTTTAAAGAAGGCTGGGCCCAGCCTCTGCCTGTTTATTCAATATAAACAGAAGCATCCCCTTTGACGTCGTAAGAACAGGATGTGTGCTAATTTTGCCAAAGAAAAGCTACTGCACTTGCTCATATAAATTCTTGTCTAAAGCAACTTCCTTGCCTCACAGTAGTGTGGATGTGCACAGAAAAGATTTTATGGCAATGTTCATCAATTATTAATGTACATTGACACATAGTCATCTATTATAGCAGCAGAGTCCCCACACTGAGCCACCATAGGGCTGCACCTGCCTTCACCTTTCTGTTTACTCTTTAGCCTCTGCTTCTTTCTCCCAAGCAAGCAAGGCTCTCTGTTCCTCCCCTTCCTGCCAAGTCCAGCAGCAGACTCACTGGTGTCCACATGGTGGCCCATTTAGTTACAATAAAATATCTATTGGGATAATGTGTGTTCACGAGAGGAATGACATTTATTGTTTTGGGTTTATGATCCTGTGAGCTGAGCAAAAGTGAAAGCCAGCCAGGGCCTTGTCGTAACAGGAAGCTAGAAGTTCACAAAGCCATGTTTGTATTTATTTCTTTACCAATTGCTTACCAGCTTTTCAGCAATAAAGCCATTATGTTTTCTCCATGCTTTATGTAAGAATGTATGACTAGCCAAATGACAGTTCAACTGCAGTTTAAAAATAAATGTGTTGGTTAAATAGTTCAGCTGGGAGTGTATTTTTCTCTTTGTGCTAAGCCACAAAAGCAATTGTGTAGTGACTAGGCCCTGCATGCAGACACCGTGCTTCCTTAGGGCTTGTTGCTGCCTTTCAAAGCAGGACCCATCCCACATCCTGCCCCATTTCTGATTAACTGCCACACCTAGAGGAAGGAAGCATGAAGAATCCATTTACAGAATTCCAAATCTTCCAGTTCAAAAAGATACATGCCAAAATTCAGTGCCTGACTTTCATAAAGAATCTCCTCTCACTGTGCTACAAACCTCCTCCCACTAGAAAAAAAATAAAATGCAAGCTCTGAATTTTATACCTGTGATGATACGATGAATTCATTTTTTTTTCTTGTTACACATAGCTGTTGCCAAATGAAAGTTTTTCCAATGCTTGGATTTACACTGGACTGTTTTTCATGCCTTCCCATTGAGCATGTTTAAAAGCAATTGTATTGTTTTAAAAAGCCTTTCTCTGGGCTAAACTTTTGCCTCTGATTAGCCCTTCTCTAGCACAAACCTAGCCAGAAACTTCACACCTGGTTGTAAGCACATCTCTCATCATCTCATGATCAATAATTCAAAAGCTCAATAGAAACGCCTTAAATTGAAATTGAACATACTAATAAGAATCCTCAAAAGGTGGGCATCATTCATTCAAAACAGCCATTTGCACTCCACATTCACCAACACAGTGCCCAATTTAGCTTGAAATCTGGATTTCTCGCTGACTGTCAAGGCGTTTCCTCCACATCAATTACTTAGTCTTGAATGAGTAAACTTGTGATCATCTCCCTTCATCATCTGTCTGGTTCTCATTGGTGAGGCAGCGCTATACTCAGTCATTTCCTCTCTGTCCAAGCCCCTGCTTTTCATGAATCTTCTCCCAGCCAACCAGTCAGCTCTGGACCTCATGGCTATAAGAAATTATTCATGCAATGAACTTAATTTAGAAACTCTGTTGCATAAAGAGATGGCAGAATTCTGAGTCCAGTCTCCTTCCGCTGGTGGTCACTGACAGAGGAAGAATGCAGACTGAAAAGCATCCCTGCTGAAGTACTAGACCCAGGTGGGGGTGGGGTAAGGAAAGCTGAGAGTAGATTTAAAATCAAGTGATTAGACAGGTGAAACTCCTGCGTCCATCCTCCTTAGCTCATAACACTCAGACATGAAACCTCAACAGCATATCCTGAGGTTACAATAGATATTTTAAATTTCATGATTTAATATTGAAATATTTGTGTGATCTTCAAGTCTAAAATTGGTGAATTCTGTTAAATATATATACATATGTATATATACATAATGATTAAATCAAAATTTTAACTCAAATTTTGAATTTTATTGTGCAGTAACTGTCTTAGAACTTTATTCTGTAGCTACTCATGTTGTCTACCATAGTTCTGCAATGCATGATATGGACAGAAAAAAATTTCCATTCAACTTGATGAATTTTGTAACTTTAATCTGAAGTTGTTTGAGAAAAGGCAAGAGTCCACCATGTAAAAGATAAAACAAAGGAAGCAAAGTACTGATGAACAGTCCTGAATATTTCACAGGCTACAATCTTAGGCTATATTTAAACTGGAGTAATGTACTGGCTTAATACTGCTTCTGTTGACTTAATGCAACAGTAAAAATGAAGAGCAGGAAGTATCCATAAAATATAATCTACTCAGGATTTATGATAAATCAATTATGGAAACCCTATGTATGGGAAGTGCATTCAAAAATCATCTCATGAATAAAGAAATACAGCAATATTTACTTTAGCAATAATAAGAATGTGCACCAGAGATTTATAGCTGTCACAAAGTGTGTCTGAGTTGACCATATTTTCACCCCAGTCATCCTCCACACATTGTTCTTTGTTCTTCAACAGAATGTAAACATGCTCAGTCCAAGACATACATCTCAGAATGCGTTATTTTTATTGTAGAAGAGAAAAAAATGCTAATAGCTGTCTCTTTCAGACACATCAGCTACTCTAACAATGACCCCATCCTAACAGAACCATCCTGAATGTTATCAATGAGAACCTTTTCTTGAAAACGTAGCTAAGAACTGATGAAACAGAATACAAAAGTATTTGCCTCTGTACCTGATGTTAGTTCTGAAGTTGTATAGGCCATCAAAGTTAGTAGTCAGGAATTAGGCCTGTATATGAAACAAATAAGACACAAAGATAAACCAGAGCTCTCACAAACAAACTAGAGCACACAAGGATAAAGTGGAGCGCACATCTGTCTCTCTCATCACCCTCTTCCTTGGTGAGGAACATGACTCATATAGGTGACTCCCATTTCAATGGGACTGCATGTTCACCTCGCTACTGGTTCAGAGCAGCTGATGGCAGAGAGCTACTGGGAACCTGAGATGATTGAGGCAAGCTGCTTCCCCATGTCTACAGAAAGGCACCAACAGATTAACAACAACCATGTGACCTGGGTCTACCTGTGAAACTGTCTATGAACTTGCTGATAGAATAGCTGTTGTTTTACTTCCAGATAGTTCTTAAGTAACCAGCACTGGTCCAGATCCATTACGATGAGGCCTGCCCAGTCATCATAATTCAGTCAGTCTGAATTATGATGTACCTACAAATGAACAAAATGAAAATGACTAGGTTATCTTTTCTTATTCTACAATCTATATTATGATGGGAATAAAATACTAACAATGAGATTTTAGAAGAATTAAGATTTTATATGAAGGATGTAATTAATTCCTTTGTGAGTAATTTTTCAGTTCCTGAAGACAGCTGGCCTCTTCACCTCCTTTTCAAATCCCTTAGATTTGTATACCTTCACCTGCCATCACTCTGTATTTTAAATTCCTCTCCCCTTGTACCAGGGAAGACCTTCAAAGTCACACATGTGCTGGCACCTCCACACTCAGAGGATATCAACTGCAGTCACAAATCTGACATTGACAAACTTCATTAACTGCATCTTCTGTCAATTTTAGCTCTAGCCATAGTCATCTTCAGTAATGGTCTCCAATATGCCACGGTTCTTTCAATCTGGGGCATGGGAATACCTCAAATTCTATACCTAAAGGGATGCTCTGCAAGTCTGTTAATTCTTGTCTAACTGCCAATTAGATCTTAGCTTGTACTTGTCTGTAGTAGAGGTTTCTGGCCTGGCCTACCCCCAAGATCCGGACTAGCAGTCCCAAATAATCACACAAGGCTTATATTAATTACATGCTGTTCAGCCTATGGCTCGTGCATTTTGCTAGCTAGCTTCTGCATCTTTACCCATTTCTATTAATCTGTCTTGCCACATGGCCCATGGCTTACCTATTTCTTTATGTCTTGCTTCACGGGCTGCATCACACCTCTCTCTGACTCTGCTCTCCTTCCCCTTTATCTATTGTAAACCTCAGATTTCCCTCATGCTTCTAAGATGCCATGCCATCAGCCAAAACAATCTCTTTATTAACCAATGATATCCATAGCATATAGAAAGATATCCCACATCATTTGTCATTTTCTCATCTGGTTTCTAAACATTTTCTTTCTCAATATCAGTCAACATACTAATCCCTCAGGTTATAGGCATTTTATATATGTATGTATGTATGTATGTATTGTATGTATGTACATATGTATGTACATATATCTATGTATATGAGTATGAAGTATATGTATATTCCTCTTTGGCTTTTGTTTGCCATATTCCCCAATTTATTAACTTGACTTAAAGTTAAAGATTTTTTTAGAAAGAGTAGCCAGGATTTTAAATCCTGTTTATTTGGATACATGTCATATATAGTCAAGCTGCAGCTTGGTTTAAAAAATAATTAAGGAAGTGTTGCATAAATTATTTTATATGAGCGATGTTTGTACTGTGGCCATTTATCTGTATTACATTCAGTCTTACTTTTCCTTTGGGTGTCAAAGGTAACTGTGTAAACATGGTTGTTTCCAAGTTAAAAACAAAGATGACTATTCATTCACTGATGGTAAACAAACTACAAATCCGGTATCATTTTCTACATAGTAAATTAAATTAAAAAAATATTTCTGAAACATTTATAGACCTTCAGACAAACTGACTCAGATGGGCGACCTGAAGCTCAGATCCCCATACTGTTGTTCTTCAGGAGTTAAAGGATCTAGGGGAGAAGAGGGGTTCTTCCTCCATAAATGGCCCTCTTTGGAAAGAAGCTCAGACACTATCACTTGATCCTTTGCAGAATACTGGAAAATGCTGCTGGAAAAAGAAGACTTCTGCTTTATTTGATGACTGATAACTGAAGAAGCATGGGTGTGCAAGACCTTGTATAACAGCTATGGAGTCTTATTTCATCTTTGCCTTCTCCTAGATGCTCCAAGTTTTATTTTTCAGATTCTATTGTTTCCTGTATTAATCTGCACCCTTCTTTAAAACTTTATTTATTTATTTATTTGCCTTGGTGTTTGCCTGGAACTGGAACTACAGACAGTTGTTAGCTGCCATGTGGGTGCTGGGAATCAAACCAGGGTCCTCTGGAAGAGCAGACAGTGCTCTTAACCACTGAGCCATCTCTCCAGCCCCCTGCACCCTTCTTTAAAGAAGTAGAGAATTCTGGAACCTTCTGTAATTCTTGCCTTTCTTCAATAACAGGCTTAAGCCTTTATTTTTCTATGATCCCTGAGGTAAGGACTCCCTAGAATATGGCTGGTAGACAGAACAGTTGTCATACCCCTAGAATAGCATCCATCTGAGCACATTAAAGAGAGAGAATGCCTAAAGAGACTCTTTCTCTTTAAGACTGAGTAAAATGCATCCTTAAGCTTTTAAAAATGCCTAATGTTTAGAAAAGTTGTTTTCTCCATAAAGTATAGTTGAGTGTTATACATTTGTGAGGTCACTTTAAAATGGAACTAAGTTATAAGATAAAGCAAGACATTTATTTTGCCCTTAAAGCATTGGCACACGATTTAATATGCTGTTGAGAGCACAGGGATGGTTGCAAGTCAAATGAAGGTTATATTATAATTGATACTTTGAATTGTTAAGGAGAAGCAAAGGTGAAGTGGGATGCTTTTATTATTATTTTTGTTGAAATCTTATTAAAAACTCTTAATGGAATGCAAACTAGAGGCCATCTTCAAGGTCTGCAGTTAAATTAGACATGCAGCCATTAATAGTATCACTTACTTGTTGAAAATGACTCTCCCAACACAGACAAGGGATAATGTATTTTATCATTTCTTCCTGTTCTTCATTATATTTCAAAAACCCGAAGAGTATAAGTCTGGCCGTCATATTTTTTCTCGACTTCTTCAAAATAAATATCTTGCAATTTATATTCAGAAACATAAACTAGCAAATAACAGTATTTTCCTTTGGTGTCTTTTAGTTGTGTTTAAATACCTAAACCCCTGGAAACTTATAGTTTGTGAAAGAAAATAAATTAAAAGATTTGAGAGGAAATATGGCTGCAGAAAGATAGTATTGTTCACATGTAATGATTCAAAGCATTAGTCTAGGAACTGGCATTCGCAAAGTTTGCAGCACAGGGTGTGTGCTCTGGGGGCACTCATTTTCCATATTTACTGGTGCATGTCAGTAGGCAACCTGAAGAAATGACAGAGAAGAAAAGCTTAAAATTCAGGGAAAACTGTATCTTTCCTAATTTGTTTTTAATCACAGTTTAGAAAAATCTGTTATTATTTTATTCTTAGCAAGAGAACATCTTGGTTAAGCTCCTGACAGAATACTTTCCTAGAAGCATAATGTGAAACCTACTATTTCAGTGTCTAACTGCTCAGACACACTTCCAAAGAAACACTTTATTGTAAGAGCAATGAAAACCAGTATAATTACCACAAATCTTTTTCATGATATAGAATGCAGAGTTCTTTATTCTCATTATGAAAAACTGATTTTCCATACAGTGTTTTGATACTCTGAGAGGAGTTTGCATCATATTCTATTATTTAATTTACCTCTCTGCCCTGGTGAATCACCACCCACCAACTTTGTGGGACCATGTTGTTTCAAAAAGAAAAATGTGCACACTTTAATATAGATGTACCATCATGAAAAACCAATGTGAGCCTCAAAGACCCTGAGGCAGACAAAAACAAAACTAGCATTTTAAAATGTGATATCTAGTGCATGTTATGATCATCATTGCAGAGGAAGGAAGCAATTCAAAAAACAAATTTTCAAAGCTATTTTTATACTAACATCCATTATTTCTTCTAAATGTGTACCCATTATGGTAGAGATAGCTTTTCCTTCCTTAAACTCAGAATTAAGTCAAAGTTAATTTCCTGCTATGCAGTATGTTCTTTGTGTTAGTTAAATTGTTTGGCCAAAACCAAATGAGAATACCTATTTGTGTGTGAGGGCCCTGTGGGCTGGGCAATACATTCTGTATAGCTTGTTTAAGTGGGGATAGGCCTGAGAGAATCAACAGTGGTCTGAGAGTGGACAATTTATTAACAGCTTTCATGTTCATCAGTTCCAAAAGTAAACGAGACATTACTTACCTTGGAAGTTTCTCTGAAGACAAACATTTGCCATTCAAAGATTAATAGAAAAAGAACACAGTAATATTTTGGAACAGTATGAGTTAAGATCATCTAATGATAGGTAGCAAAATATCCAGTGAATATTTACTTACTTTGGTTTCATTCATTTTGTTTATATTAGAGATTCAAGAGATACAACAGCATTTCAAAGAAGGCTTTGCTTTGACTTTTAAGAATTATACTAGATATTGAGTTTGTAAAGAATAGTGTTATGTAATAACACTGGTAATATTGTATCTAGAATAAATCAATTTATTATATACATACAATGAAATAATAAAAAGCTCATATCCTGACTACTTCATAAAAGTTATAAAGCTACCTAGAAAAACTGTCACACATGGACACAAAACACCAACTGGGAAAACCATGGACAGCCCTGCTCTGGCACTCCATGCTCGGGCTTTACATTCTTTGCTCTGAAATGCTTAGATACAGTTTCTGCCCGTGAGTATGCTGGCTCAAGGCTTTACTCATACATTAGTGAGGGATTTCTTAAGCTCTGCAGGAGAAGAAAAGAAAGGGCAAACCAAGTCTATCACCATTTCTAACTGGCTTTCAGTTGGTACTGCCCAGCATCATCATACAGCAGTTTAAAAAAAAGTCAATCAGACCCACTTTAAACGATGATTGAGGGAAACAGAAGGAGCGGGGGCAAAACAAGTACACCAGATTAAATACTTAGAGATGACGGTGGATAAAGAGAAACGTCTGCAAGACAAGCCAGAGAGGAAAGAGTTGGGAAGTGGCTATTTGCGGTGTCTTAAACTGTAAAGATAAAAAGAAACAGTATAATAGGAATAAGCTCAGTGCAAAGGGAAAAGGGTGATCTGCTTTAACTTTTTGCTGAGTAAAAATGCTGACATGATTATGTAAAATATTCCCCTTTGGCTATCTTGAATGATTTTGCCAATTAGAAAGAATTTGTGTTTATTTGTCTAAGAATAAAAGTCTGACTCTTAGAGAAACTGAAACTAATTTAACGAAGCTTGCACTTTACAGACTTAGACAGAGCTTACCCTCACAGAAATCGCGCAGAATTCCTGCTCCCACCTGTGCCTGCTAGGAGCAAATAAGACTGAGGCCCGTCTGCGCTCAGCTGGACTCTTAGGTGGTTGTAGAGAAAGTGGGGGCGGGGGGGGGCGGTAAGCTTGAGAAAGGAAGGACCAGGAGGCTGCTGAAATTCTCCTGCTAATCTGGTCTCCATCCTTGCCATCCACATCACACCTCCTAACAGGGCATTTCCATTGCAGACAGAAGTCTCTACCTGCTGCTTCCTGATTCATTTTTCAAAACCTTGTCCAAGTTCAGAGTGAAGTTCTAAATCCCACCTCCTGACCTGGCTCCACCCATTACTGTGGCCATCCCAGTCTTCCCCAGGTTCACCAGAAGCTGTACTTCTAAATGGATGGTTCCATGGTACAAGCTTAAGACCTCCATGCTTGGGCATTAGCTTACCCCATCAGCTAGAATATACCACACTTTTGTGTCCAACCAAGACCTATTTAATTTGTATTACTCCTATAGGGAACCCTGATAGTTTTAGAGATGTCCAATGTATGGTTGAGCATTCACAAGTCATTTATTCTCAGCATTTTTATGAATCATGACTCTCTACCATTACTGCTACTCTCTGCAAAATAAAACTTCTCTGATCAAAACTGCCAGAAGTAATAATCTATAGGGATAAACATAATTATTCATAAGGCAATTTGATAGGCACATCATGTTCTTTTAGCAAAACAAACAACAAATGAAAACAGCTATATTTTCACACTAGAGTCTATGTGCTCCCTAGCCATTGGCTTATAATGGGTTTACTGTCCTAGACATAAATCCTCTGCTAATGAGTAAGCCATAATTTCAACCAGAGAGTTATCGGTTACTCTTATACTGCTTGCTACTGTTGCATTAATGAGCATATCTTGTGTGATGCTCAGTGTTATTGTACACAGGGTCCACATCTATGAATACTGTTGGTGATGGCTGCCCCCTAGCAGCTGCACAGCACCTTCTGTGGTGAGGGTTAGACAACATGGAGGAAGCCTAAACTTTCATCTTGATTTTTCTTTGATATCTTCAGTATTTGCATCTTACTCAACTTTGGAGGGCAGCAAACCACATTGGCAATTGATAATATTGTTTTAGGGCCTTGGGGCTCTCCCTAGCCAAAAGCAAACTGTCTATTCTTAAAAAATAATAACATCATCATTGCTTTTATTTAAAGCAGTCTTTAGAATGTATAGAGTATAAAGTGAGTACTTTTCTATAAGACTTGTATGTATACACATCAGTTCAACTCTGGGCTTAACATTTGTTTAATCACATTCATGCCAAATCTCTGCTGTGCAACATCCCATTAAATGTGGCTGTAACCTACACGTCAGTTACCTTGAGGTGACACTGTCATTGCTTGAACTATGACACTGTTTTACAATATAGTGAAGTGACACCAACATTTTGTGATGCTGGCACTGTTTTTCAGCGACAAGCAGATGGGCCTTCATTGATTAAGCAATCTCTTAGCTCTGACTCTGAACCCCTTGATTATACCAAGTACAATAGTGTGTGCCAGATGCTAGCTAGAGGGCTTTTTCTAAATGTCCTTCTTGTTATAAAAATGGTTTGAGATCTTTAAATACTAAACATCATTATTTCCTATATATGCATTATTTTATAAAACAACATTGCTATGTTTGCAGTTATTAGAGGTTATTTAAATATGAGTCTCTCAAACTTCATGATGCTTAACAGACTTGGGTTTACAGCTATTTAAAACCATTATCACAACTATGATTGTATTCAGATGATTAAAAAGTGCACTATAATCTGAGCATTTTAAGCCTCATTTTTTAGACTTTAGTCAAAAATTATTTTAAAGCTGTATATATTATGTAGCCAAATGGACTTTGTTGGACTGAGCACTGAATCCCTAATAAGCATCTAAGTCCTTATCAGCCATACAAAACAGCATTCAGAGATGGCATCTAAAATGCCACTGAACCATTTAATGTTTCTGCAAAAGAAATATACCATTGCAGATCACATCTAAAATGCCACTGAACCATTTAATGTTTCTGCAAAAGAAATATACCATTGCAGATCACAACTACTGTTTTTAAATCCTATATTGATAATTTTTAATGGATAAAGGTATAAAATATAGCCCAGTACATAATATTAACTACATATAGACTTAACAGAAGGTTGTGTGCTCAGGTCCAATGTGGATGTGAGGAAGGCAGAAGTGCTGGGGTTAACAGCTCTTTTTGAGCCAAGAGAAGCCTGAGTGCCTGTCTGCATCACTGTGTTCGATATAGCACATATATCCCCTTCCCTACAGTCAACATGAAAACAATGCCTGTGAAGTTCAGATTTTCACTTCACTTGAAAAAAATATTGTTTTTGCAATATTTAACAAGCCTTTAGCTGAAGTTTATTATTTAGTAAGAACTGTATATAATATAAGCAATAAATTGATAAACATTGTTTCTGTTCTACCCAAATAGTTGAACCTATGTAAAGTACTTTCAACCAAATCAAGCCCAAGTTTATTCAGTTTTCAGTAGCTATTTGTAAATCTCTGAAATGAGCTAGATCTTCTGATATAAGTATAAATGTAAACAATTGAATCAAATTACTGAAACAGACATACATTTAATGGCCTGAAGATGAGGAAACTGGTGATTGGCTGAGATTTTGAGCAAACTGACCCTCAGTCCCCCCCTATTGACATAGCATGGTTTGCAGGATAGTTGTTCTCAAGGAATTAACAGCAACATTAGCACCAACTACGTAACTGTTGAAAGAACAAGGCTTCTTACATTTTTCTTCAGAATAAGATTCAAATAGAAAGATGCCTTAACCATTACAGTAAAACAACAGCAGTAGAAAAACTACAATTATCCAATATTAGGATCAATGGGAGGCAATAGCACAGCAGTTAGGAGTAGAGACAGGGCTTGGTAGAATGTCTGAGTTCAATTTCTGGTGCCTATGGTTGGGGGCCACAGTTGCCTATGAAACTGTTTAGGTTTGGTGAATCTGACGCCCTCTTCTGGCCTCCACAGGCACCTGCACTCAAAACACTGTGCTCATGTTCACAGTCTCATACACAGACAACACACATACAGAAATGTAATTAAAAATTAAGTAACCCCTCCCAAAATAAAGATAATGAAAAGGCTAATTACATACACTTTATCTGGGCTAGGGCTCTCAAACTATGGAAGATAGCTCCCTTTCACATTTATTAATGAAAACTGATCTTTGTAACACAAAATTTATCATTATATTTAAAGTAACCCATTTCACCTAATAGAGAGAGTTGGATCTAGTTTGCTGATTGCACACCAAAATATCCAATAGTTTGCACATGTAGGTACTCTATTTAATATAAAAATATTCATTGCATATCCATTGTGAACTATTTAACAATTAATGAATATTTATTTCATGTGTGAAAAAACACTTTTCTTGATAATTGAAGCAAAGAAACATTCTCTGATCTAATTAACTATATAATTCAAATTAAAATTTTATGTCTATATCAGTGAAATCTAAGCAGATTTTTAAGCTGGAAATGTGTTCTTTATTTACTCATGTATTTGGCAAATGTTCGCATTTCTATTGTGTGCCAGACATTGTTTTTGGCTTGAAAAGTGCAATAATGAACAAGGCAGATAAAGTGACTCTCTCCTCACATTATCTCTCCTGTGAGAAAAAGGAAACTAAAGGAAGATCAAATATGTACTACACTGTCAGGATGCTTAGACAAACAATGGTGATGCGGGGAAGGCCAGGGAGCCTTCTGAGAAAGAGCACTACAGTCTTCTAAGTGTGACAAACATGACTGTCTCAGGCAGGAACCGCAAATGGAAAGTCTTCAGTAGAAGCAAAGGTCAGAATGGTGCTGGAAAGCTCATAGCTGGCAGAACACGGATAGGGATTCAACGCTGGTGAGGAATGACTTGTAGGGTTATCAGCACCCAATCCCATTGGCTTCATAAGCCATGGAAGTAGATAAAAGTATTATTTTTGATGCAGTGATGTCTTTGGTGGGCTTTGAGAGAGTGCCTTGAGCTCATTGTGCTTTGTAGTGTCATTCAGGCTGCAGCATGACCTAACACTGGGAGGGGAAGGCGGGGCAGACCAAAGACAGCATCTTAGAGGCTCTCCCAGCCCCTGCTTATTCACAAACAAGCTTCATCTTCCTCTGGCTCCAGCTCCTTAGAATCTTCTTCTAATTCTAAAGAAGTAATGCTTTCAATAGTCAAGGAATGACTTTTAAAATTCACTGTATACTCCTACCAATTTTTCTATGCCTTGGGTTCCAGTTTATATAATAATAATTCCTGTAGGCATATTATCTTTAATTTTTTTATTTTTTTCTTTATTTATTTTGTATTTATCAAGAAAAACAGTAAAATGAATTTAAAATGCAGAAAAGTTAACAATAACTATAAAGAAGATAAAAATCATAAGCATGACTTATCAAGGGTGATAATGCAAATAAGATTGCTACACATATATTTTCTTTGTGTTCAGCTTTCCCTCTGAATTATTTTTCCATCCCTGTATATCCTTATTCAAGGTCCCTTCCCCCTCCCACCACATCAGGTCATTTTTTCTTCTCGGCAACTCCACATCCCCTCCCTGGGCAGGGAACAGACAGTTCTATGGTCCCACTGACCCAATAATGCTTGGATCAGTCTCCACTCCTGGCCAAATCCAGTTTTGTCCCCCCTCCCTCAAGAGTGAGTCAGGTGTTCCTATAGTTGGAGTGGGATCCAAAGGGTCAGTCCAGGGTGTCTCTGATCCCAAGCTGTTCAGTGGTTGTGGTTTGCCACTTGGGCATGCTTGGCTTTTTTTCTTGTTTGTTTGTTTAGAGACCACTAATGAGTGAGTACAGCCCCTGCTTATCTTTCTGAGATTGTGATACCTCGCTCAGGAGGATATTCTCCAAATCCATCCATTTACCTGCGAAATTTAGGATATCATTTTTTTTACTGCTGAGTAGTATTCCATTGTGTAGATGTACCACGGTTTGTTAATCCATTCTTCAGTTGAGGGACATCTAGGTTGTTTCCAGGTTCTTGCTATTACAAATAATGCTGCTATGAACATAGTTGAGCTAATACCTTTGGAGTGTGAATGTGCCTCTTTAGGGTATACACCCAGAAGTGGTATTGCTGGGTCCTTGGGGAGATTGATTCTCAATTTTCTGAGAAA